>JAATLQ010038263.1:0-87581 GCA_013421005.1 Heliconius erato x Heliconius himera
GACAGACAGACAGACAGACAGACAGACAGACAGACAGACAGACAGACAAGAAATTCAAAAAAAATCTTTTTGCTTTCTATTAGTCTTTTTAAGTGTCCCTCTATCCATTTCAGTCAAAATTACTAAATGTACAGACAAAATATTTTTACTGTCTTATTATATATAGAGATAATAAAAATGGGGGCCTCAAGTGTTATTTTATCTGCGGAGTTATTACAGATAAATACGGGGTGTTTATTTTTAATTAAAATATAAAAAAATACGAAAGTGAAATAAATATTTTTTGTAAGATTGTCTTTTTTATGTCATTTATTAATTTAATACTTTATTATATCAAGGTGAAGAAACACAGAAATCAAAAGTAAAACACATTTTTGGTGTACAGGGCGATCTTATTACTACAGGTGATCTCTTCCACACAACACCTACCACAATATAATGTTGGCCAATAACTACTTACAATATGTAAAGTTGTACACGTACAGTGTCAAACGATAGTAGGTTCGATTAGTAAAGCAAACTGTCTTAGTTGCATAATGTCTATAGTTTTAAGTTGACTTAGTTTAAAGGAACTATAAAATTATGGCACATAGAAAAATGTCATTTACCGTATATAGCATGGCAGGCAGAGGGAACCTTCACAACACTTCGTCCCCATCAAGACATCTACATTCCCCATTTAGCACCGCGCTTTTCGTCGACGCCAGAGCGAAGAAATGAAAATATGATATATTTGGTTTTTCGAGTAGGAATTAAACCCACTCATACATTAAGATTGTTCTCAACTGCCACGAAGAACATTTATGAATAAAATCCATTAAAATATTACACATCAGTTTCATAGCTAAAGGAAGAAAAAAAATTTTTTTTGCTATCTTTTAAGATAAATTTTAACAAAGTTTGGAGGTATGAAATAATAAATCAAAGCCTCATTTATTTATCGGCGTTTTTCCAATTAATTATTGTAATTAATAATAATATTTTTTAAATGTCTTGTAATGTTTAGGATTATAAAAAATATTAAAGCCTATATACAAAGGGAGCTATTGTAGCACGATAAGCGTCCGACTGGCGCGATTTTTGTGAGTTCGATTCCTGCCCGGGAAATTGAATTATTTTCATATCTTTGCTTTTGAAACAGAACAAGCCGCTGCCTTACGTTCCAGTACTCAATACGCAATGTCTCAAAAAATTGACAGTGCTCAGAAAACGGATTGTCTTAACACACGTATATTGGCCTCATGGCCTCACGCTAGGCCAAAGAAAACTTGAAACAAAACCTCCCTTTCCAATATTTTCTTTATTTTCTATATACATAAAAATCATCTAAAAACCAAAACCATTAGGTACTCCCACATGTGGTTATCAGATTATCAGAACCCACCGCAATTACTGTATTCGACGGCGGGAAAGACAGCGGGAAAGATCGAGATTACGGGATTAACGGACGAGTGTTTGTTTTAGCTAGCTATAGTAAAGAGGTATCTACTACCTTTCGTTAAACTGTTTATTTGATATTTTTAACGTTTCTCCATATAATGTTAGACAAGGGTTATTAAGTGCTAACACGTTCTGTTTATTGATTTGTACCTCATCATCAGAACGAGAGGCCTTTGTGAAGTTGAACAATGTCTAACACAAAGTTTGCAGGTTCGATTTACGTTCGGAGACATAAAAAAAATCAGCTTCATGCTGTATCCCGCACACAGCAGGGTAGGCAGAGGGAACCTAGTGTTAAGACACTCCGTTCCCCACTTTCTGCCGAATTCTGGAGGCATTGCGTGCGGCAGAACTCAACACCGCGCTTAACCTCGACACCAGAGCGAAGAAATGGAAATATAAATTTAAGTAAATATTTCATCTCCTCGAGTGGGGATCGAACCCACAACCAGTCGGTTTTACAGTTGCACCTCGTGCCGCTGCACCACGACTGGCCGACTGGTTCAGAGACATAACTAATGCAAAATTATTAAAAAATACACATCACTTACTATATTATCTTCATTTCATACGTACATACATAAGAAGTCATACAAAAAATCATCTAAAAACCAAAATCCGAATAATTTTCGTTTTTGGACCATTTTACCCACGCCTGGTTACATAACCACGCCGCTATCGCATTATCAGAACAATCGATACGTACAATAAGAGACACGCCACCGCAATTACTGTACTCGACGGCGGGAAAGACAGCGGGAAAGGATCGAGATTACGGGCTTATAAGGGACAAGTGTTTGTTTTAGCTAGCTATAGTAAACTAATCATATTTAATTAATATTATATTATTATATCGATTTGAACTTAACCTTTGCAGATTCCGGGTTTAGTTTCGTACATACGTAATAAATTAAAAATAAGTAAAAAAAATATTATACGATTTACAGTCAAGGCAATGCTAATTTATTGGTAATAAGAAACTCAGCTGTTTGCTTTTCAATTAAACAAATCTCTCGTCAGGATAAGAGGCCATTGTAATTTAATCTTTTTAGGGTTCCTTACTTTTTAAGAAAAAAAGGAACCCTTATAAGATCACTCTGTCGTCCGTCTGTCTGTCAAGACCCTTTATCTCAGGAACGCTTGGAGATATCGGGTTGAAATCGGGCCCCATGATTGCATCATGAACCATCGATGGGCGAACCCGACTCGCGCTTTACCGGTTTTTGTTTATATTTTCTTGCTCTAGTAAAGCAAAAAGAAAAAACAAGGAATGTAGGAGATTAGGGGTGCTAAAAAAACAACTAAATAACTAACTCCTGTGAAACTATCACTGAGTCCTTTCTCCTTATCTGACAAAAAAATATATAACGAAATTACTCATTAATAAAACGCCATCGCAATTACTGGATTCGAATCCGTAACCGACAGCTGGATAGAAACGGGATTAGGGGATTAAGGCCGGTATAGTGCGATACGAACATCTAACGAAGAACAAGTGTGTGTATTTTGTGACATATCTTTTGTTTGTTTCTCATAGCAAAAAAAATAAGAAAATATAATTTCTTACTACTACTAAGTTGTTTTTGGTTTCTAATTGATTTGTGAATTTATAAAAGTTATTTGGTCTCCATTTTCCGCATTTTTCGAGATGTTGCGAGTTGATTGGAACTCAACGCCGTGGTTTATCACATAACCAGAACATGGAAATGAAAATTATCCATTCTCCAAATGGAAATCGAAAGCACGACTATCACGTTGACAGTCAGGGTTCAGATACTGTGCAGCAGCAGCACGACGACCACACAAAGTTAAACCATTGAAACCGCAATATATCTGAAATTGACATTATACGGACAACACAATGTCTTAAAATTTATTTCTCTTCACCCAATACATGAACAATATAAACAACAATACAATACCCGTAATTAAACATTAAAAGGGCATACGCTAGTATA
Organism: Heliconius erato x Heliconius himera; assembly: GCA_013421005.1. Classification (NCBI taxonomy): domain Eukaryota; kingdom Metazoa; phylum Arthropoda; class Insecta; order Lepidoptera; family Nymphalidae; genus Heliconius; species Heliconius erato x Heliconius himera. The sequence continues at coordinate 3,399 of JAATLQ010038263.1, forward strand.
TTCAAAGGTAATTTAGTATAGCGACAAAACGCGTCGCGTGATTCGAACCCATAACCACCGCGGTGGGGGCACGGATGTTGCGAAATTGCCCTTTCGTGACAATTGTTGTGTAACTGGTGATATAAATTTTCTGGACGAACCTACTCATATAATTGTTCTTTTAGTGTCTTTTATGTATGTATATTCAACTTTTGTGTACACAGGGTGTTACATTAGGTATTATATCAAAAGATTTGAGAGTGGAATGGATTTCAAAATTTGAACAGGAAACCAAACCGAACTGAAAACTATTAAATAAAATAGCCTCTACCACTCAAGAATAAGAAATATTAATTTTCAAATAAAATTTTATTAATACGGCCTGGTTGAACAAGAAGCGGCGTTAAGTACCGCCAACAAACACGTAATTTTACAAGCACTCAATGCGACAAACGCGTCGTGTACTTGGTAAAATAGCCCTTTCTTGACAATTGTTGTATAATAATTTGTTGGAAGTACTCTAGGCAGGAAGTGTGGATATAATTGATGTTTAAGTGTCCTTTAGGACTTTTAGATTCTGGATTATGTGAGTTTTGTACTCACTACAACCTGTAAAAGAAACCAAGGAAATCGGTGATATCCTATATATTACGTACGCTTATTTGAAAAAGGATGAATATGTCAATGTATCGAAAGACTATTTACAAACTTTGGCAAAGGGAACCTAGTATTAAATACTCCGGTTTCCCACTTTTCGCCAAATTTTGAAGACTGTGTGTTGAGCGGCAGAGCAACTCAACTTCGCGCTTTGACCATAGTAAGGAAATGACAAAAATAAATCACCCCTCAAGTGGTATTCGAATCCACATCCGTCGTGTTTACAGTCACACGCTGCGCCACTGTGTCTAGACGGCTTTATAGTCTTATATTGTAAAGTATACTTTTCAGTACAAATTCCGCAAATAAGCTTACAAAAGCTGCTTGAGTGGGAGATTTTAATTTCAATCTCCGTCGAACGTCCACCTACACTTGTCTTGTATAGTACCTGATACGTCTTTGTTTGGAAAAGAAAGATAGAATAATGGAAAATGGTTTTGCACAATAAAGAAAAAAACAAATAGTATTGAATATAAGAGAGCGAAGGCAATGGGTTCAAATTAAGAAGTTAATATTAGTAGTCTTTAGTAGAGATTTAGTGAGTTGTTATTTTGTGTCACATTTTTTTCTACAATCTTTTAACAATTAAACGAAAAGCAAAATATAATATTTTATTATAATTAATTATTTTTTTTGTGACAAAAGCTACCTTCAGGTAGACTAGCTTATTTTTATATTATAGCAAATTATATAAAATATTAAAATTAATTGTAGTCTAATGTATGTTACTATTCTGATGTATAAGCTACATTACTGTAAAGTTTAATCTAAATCCGTTCAGTAGTTTTTGCGTGAAATGAAATTACATCCATTTTCACATACTTTCATGTTTACAATATTAGTAGAAAAGGGTACAACTACTAGCCACCCAAAAATCATATATATACCTACATATTAAGAAAATTCAAACTTTAGTTGGCACTCTCTCATCACACCTAAAAATAACAGATAAAAACAAAAAATAAGTATATTTAATGTAAAGCCTAAGAAAAACAAGCAATAATAATATCTCATATAATAATTTTTATTAAAAATGTGAAATTACACTCTCACAGATTAAGTCCATAGCAAATTATGAACGAGAGTAACAATTTTCCGTGTTTACGTAAACAATTTTATTATTTTGTTCTTTTTAATCTGCATCTTAATATGTTTTTATCCGACTTAGAAATAATAAGAAATGTATTTGTTGGGTGTGGGCGTTCTATATGGTTTTTTAAACCCACGCTATATACCGCATATAGCAGGGTAGGTAGAAGGAACTTAATTAAGACACTTTATCGTTATCCATATTCCAATAAATTTTCGAGACATTGCGTATTAAGTTGCGAAACTCAACACTGCACTTTATCTTGTTGTAACTTGAACTAAGATAAAATAATTTCTAAATGAGTTTAACATATTCATTTCGACAGAAAGTAAAGCAACAGAAACCTATTTCTCCGTTTTCGCAAAAAAAAGAAAGAAAATTTTCGTTACTTTAAATATCTGTCACAGTTCTGTTCTTATAGAGAGATAAGATCAAAGTAATCAAAGGCTATGTACATATAAACATATGTATGTATGTCACATACATATTTTAAACCAGGAATCCATACAAATATTGTTCTCCGAAACACAAAAGATAGTAAACATAGCCCTGTTACAGTCTTACGCTGTAAGAGCTTCATTTATCACTCGCTCGTTGTAATCTATCATGCTTTTTCTCGCCACAGCGCGTTTTTTTTATATTATAACCTAGATTTTTCAGTCGTTATCTATATCTAGATAGAATATCTTTGATTTTCGCGATTATTATACATTTTAAATGTAACTATTTAACCGGATTTATCGCTTATATTTAGCACTAGCGGCCCAGCCGCAGCATCGCCCGCTGGAACTACAAAAAGCTATTTATTAAGTAATCTACATTATTTACGTTTTTTGATAATAATATAATTTTAAATTCTCGGAGTATTATAGAATCTATCTATACCACTATACTATATATTAAAAAGTAAAATCTCGGCCAAAAAACAGAATATCCATCACCGAGACGCCTATAGAGGGTTCAGTACAAAAATTGGAGGCCTAGAGTTTTTTCTGAAATTCAATCTTAGCTTAGCTAGAGCACTTCATATATGATTTAACCGCAAGTGTATAGTTTTTCTCCATTTGTAATGTCTAAATACGTGTTTTTTGCGATTTAAACGGCCATATCTTTTTTTAGTAAATGTAGAAATACGTTTTTTTAAAGAAATCATATTTCTACAATGGACAGACACCATCCGCTAAGATATTATTATAAGTATAGATTATACATTTTTAGAAACCCGTAGTCCCGTGGTCACGGTGAGACTATATTGGGATATTCTCTTTTTAGTGATTGTTAGATTGTTGAAGCTTGGTTCTTGTAGTTTAACGCTGTATCCCCTCACCCATACCGCATAATATACAAAATTATACCCTACTTTCCTTCCAATTCACAAATATGTCGAGTTCAGGATATGAAAATATTTAATTTTCCTGGTGAGAATCGAACTCAGAATCGTAATGTTTACAGTCAAACTCTATGGTTGAATTTGATTTCAGAAAACGCCACTCCACAATGTCTCGAAAATTGGACGAAAAATGGGAAACGGAGTGTCTTAATACCAGGTTCCCTTTATCTACCATGCGACATGCGGGATACAGCGTGAATCTGTCTTACTAGACATATTACCACCTTATTGCATAAGATTTACTAAGACTAAGGAAGGCCGGGGCGCGACTGGCAAATGCGATTCTAATCAAATATAAAGTAATGAACTTATAATTGTGTTATATAACTTCAGCGTTGGCTCTCGCCCTTAATCTACTGGAGATTACGTGGTATTGTCATTGTTGGGATTAAGCGGGTTCGATTATAGCTTCGGGCTATCTAATATTATAAAGCTGAAGAGTTTCTTTGGTTTGACGCGTTAATCTCTGTTCTCTCTCTAGTTGGAATTGATTGAAAAAAATCTTTTTCGAATAGATTCTTTCTTGAGGAAGGCTATATAGGCTGTTTTACATCACTTCAACTAGTAGTATAGTATACTACAAAGAAAGTACCTATTATTTTTTTTACAGTCACACAATGAAACAAAAAAAAGGACACAAAAAAGAAAAAGCGGCGATAAACTCCGCAACAAATGAAACTCAATTCTTTTTCTTATTTACACACAATTTTTACTTTATAGCAAAACACAACAAAATCGCGCAAAGAAAACCACTGCCGAAATAAGATAAACATCTTCCCCTTGTATCGTCTCCACAGTATCAATCATTTTCTACGTGCCTGAGCGATTCTTTCACGGATTTTCTGGCAAAGCCTCATCATAAGCTGTCCAGCTATAATTATAAGAAGGCAAAGTGTCTGTCTGATTGTTATAATTAGCAAAGATATTGCGGCCGTCGTGACACAGTGGCACAAGCGTCTGACTGGTGGTGACGGTTGTGGGTTCGATGCCACTCGGGGGATAAACTTATGTAATATTTTTATTTCCTAGCTATATTAACAAAAACCTGCCATTAAACACAACACAATTTTGTTCGGCTGTACTTTTGCAGAAAACAGCGTGAAGCTACAACAGAAATCTTTTTTTTTTTCCCGTTCATCATCTTCCATCTGAATGCGAAACATTGCATATTGAGTAGCGAAATTCAAAGCCTACGAAAAGTGTAAAAATTAAAATAATACATATCCCTAAGTTGGTATCTAACCCACAACCATCGCGTTTACAATTAGACGACTTTCCACATCGCTACTCACATGTATGTATCTATTATTTATTGTATAAATAAGCAAATATTTTTTTTCCAAGGCAGTTTACTCTCGATTAAGCATCATACCGACTTTCATCAGAAAAAATAAAAAAAAGTATACATACATAACATGAACATTAGAAAAAAATCCAGAACTCTTAATGCTTAACCTAGTTTCTTTGATATATTACAGTAAAGGGAATGAGTCTATGAAGTCGCAATGGATAAAAAAAAAAACTAACTAACTAACTAACTCATTGGTTGTGGGTTCGATGCTTACTTGAGAAATAAACTTTTTTACGTTCTCCGGTCTGGCCAGACAAAGCGCGGCGTTGAGCACCGCCACTCGACATGCAATGTCGTAAATTGGGGCGGGACGTGAAGAACGGAGAGTCTTGATATAACGTTCTCTCTGCGTATCCCGCTATATGCGGGATACAGCGTGAAACTACATAAATTAAACACGCTACCTTCGCAGAAACTATCATCGGCACGCATATTATATTATAAAATAAGCAAACACTTAGAAAAGGAGAGTCTTAACTTAGAAATATGGCTAGCACAGCGTAAATTCTTTGCAATTCACGCTCCACGATAAGGGGTGCAGGGGAGTATGCGAGCAGAAATAATATGTAGTGCACGATACGATGTTCATCGATATTTGTAGCTATAGTGCAGTAGTGGTGGGATGGATGGCGTGGTTTTGGGTTCTTCTCGGAAGAGATTTTTTGTTTTTTTTTTCAGCTTAACCCCATATTCCGTATATACAGAAGTGGGCCGGGAGAGCCTAGTGTTATAACAGTTATTTCTTTTTTTTTTGGCCGAATTCGACACTAATTGTGTGGTAGTAGTTTTGGAAAAGGCAAGGCAAATGAGCGTACGCGTCACCTGATGGTAAGTGATCACCACCGCCCACGATCCCATGCAACACCAGAGGAGGTACAGGTGCGTTGACGGCCTTTTAGGAAGTAAAGTATTCACTTTAAAAATACTGATTAGAAGTTAAATTGGTAACAAAAAAGATAAAAATGCTTCTTTTTTCTTTTTTGAAATCTTAAAACAAAATATCAAAAATATTTTTAAACATTTTTAAAGTGCTATTCCACACTTAGATAACAAAAATAAGTATCAAAAATATTTTTTGTTATTTATTCAACATATTTTCTAAATATACTCGTAAAGCTTTGACATCGTATCGTATTACTCGTGTTAGCATGCTAGTCATAAATATAAAAAAAACTAATATAATTAGCAAAGAGGAATACGTTCTGAATTTTTTAGATTTTTAAAATGTCTGTTGAACCCAACACTCTTTTTTTTAATGGAAAAGACAAGGCAAACGAGCGTTTGGGTCACCTGATGGTAGGTGATCACCGCCGCCCACGGCCCCGTGTAACACCAGAGGAGCTGCAGGTGCGTTGCCTGCCTGTACATTTACGCATAAGCATTACCTGATGCGAAACGCAGTGCCATAAAGCCACTACTTCACGCCGGTTTTAAATGCCGGGGGTGGTAATAATCCGGTCGAGTCTGCCCATGCGTGTTGCCATTGCTGGCGACGTGACTCTACCACACATACTTTAGTCGCCTCTTACGACACCACCAGTACCAGGATGATCCTAGGCCGAGATATTCTAGGCCGGGATCACACGGCTATCAAACTCTGTCTAATCAGGCCTGCATTATTGATTTCCTTATGGAAAAGCGCGGGGTTTTATTTCGCCACTAGCCTCACAATGTCTCGAAAATTCAGCCGAGTGTCTTAGCTAACGAGATACACCATGAAATCGCTTTTAATTTCCTCACACATATAATACAACAAACACACCTCAAAGTTTTCTATCCATCTAAACCTTTCACATTAATTCATCGTGGGATCGGATCGTCGTAAAGTCCCTGGCCGGCTTAGCTGGCTAGACGACAGGTAAAGCCGGGCAGATACCGTAGACTAGTGACAGACAGACAGATAGAAATGGTTGGATGGATTGTATGAAATGTGGGTAGATATACGGTATTTTAAACTGAGAACTAAATTTTATTTAAAAACATAAATAAAAATTACGTAGCTAGATTTGAACCTGCGCCTCTTATTTATTCATATGTCCAAACATTCAACGCCAACTAACCCATATTATGTTCTTCTTAGAACACATTTAATATGTTAGCTTCTCTATAGAGATAATTTTATTTTAAGTTAGACTAAGATTATTGCTAAGGATTATCGTTTGGAGAAGAAAGAATGCTATTTTGTAAGAGTTTTAACTTTTTGGATAATAATATTTCAATGGTCCTTCTATTAGTTAAGTGTTTTTGGGTATAGGTAGCCAAACCATTTTATAGCACATTCCAAATATAGCACAGGCCTTGTCAAGTGCTTAGACACTCCGTTTCCCACGCACCGCTCAATTAACAAGACATTGCATATTAAATAGGAGAACTCAACGCCGCACTTTGTCTTGTAACCAAAGAGAGTGTAAATCGAACTGACAACCGTCGCGCTTACAGTCAACCACTGTACCGCTACGTCTCAAATGAAAATACATAAAAAGTAATAAATAATCTCGTTACCACCGACATTTTCAATAGCAAGCCATACATTTATTTACGGCTCGCGACGTGACCTACGCCAGTCTCCCTAGATCTAGAAATACGTTACACTTCATAAAACGACGCGAGTGTTTTTATACTTGACTACTTTTACGATGTTGTGGCTTTAGAACGAGAGTTTTAATATTAAAAAACTATATAACATTTTTAGGGTTCTCTGGAGAAATGGAATAATAATATAAAAAAATATAAAATTTAAAATATATATAATTTAGCTGAGGCTGGTCGTGGCGCAGCGGCACGAGGTGTGACTGCAAAACCGACTGGTTCTGGGTTCGATTCCCACTCGAGGAGATGAAATATTTACTTAAATTTATATTTCCATTTCTTTGCTCTGGTATCGAGGTTAAGCGCGGCGTTGAGTTCTGCCACTCAACACGCAATGCCTACAGAATTCGGCAGAAAGTGGGGAACGGAGTGTCTTAACACTAGGTTCCCTCTGCCTACCCTGCTGTGTGCGGGATACAGCGTGAAGCTAATTTAATTTATTTTTTTAATTTTTTTTATAATTTAGCGAGATTGAAAACGTATCACTTGAAGGTGACGTGTTTAATTTTTATATATTGATCTTTCCTTAGTACGAAATAATAATTTAAAAAATTATAGAAATTAAAAAAAAATCCAAATCGAACCCGCAACGAGTCGCGTCAAAATCTGCGCCACTGCGCCACGATTGCCTCACATTATATGCCTCACTTTATAAAATAATTAATTCTTATTTCATACATCTACAAAATAATACGAACGAAATGGAGAGAAAAATACAGAAAACAATACCCAGTGACAAAGCAATATTGGTCAACATCTGTCACACATTGCTACAGCGTGTTACTGTTCCATTACAATATACTTTAAACTAACTCCGATGTTGGGGGATATAAAACATGCTGTATAAGTAACAAATACTTTGATTTTTTTGTTGTATGGAAAATATTGATTTATAATCATAGATAACTATACTCAAAAAAAAAAGAATTTTAATTATTTTTCGGCCACAACGCTTTCTAATGTTAATAATTTATGCAATTTTGAACGTAAAGTAGGGTAGACAGAGGGAACCTCCTCAGATAGCTTAGATAGATACTTGGAAAATATTCGTAATTCCCATGGAAAATGATAAATAACTTAATAATAAAATTATAACTCGAATATGTCGCGGATAATAAGCTTATAATAAGGTAATTGGGCGAAAAAAAATCAATCAGGACGTTAGCGTGCGCTATCTCAATCAGGGGAATGACTGGCCATATCTGCTGTAATGAGGGGGACTGACGGATCCGCGTCATATGTCGACATTTGTTACATATAGGACGGGACCTAGGTACGATTAATTGTGGAATAATCAAAATTTTAGAGAAAAAAAAACGGTTTTATACAATAAAGCTGTATAGGGAACGCTCGATGGAAATAAACGTGACATACACATTTTGAAAAATATGAAGCTAAAATATTTAAATCGCAAAATGGTGTATGTTTTAGTAGAGAATATAGCTCTTACAGTCTTGCCAGGGCAGACAAATATAAATAATTCATTCCCCCGAGTGGGGATCGAACCCACAACCGCGTCTATTGACCGATGTCGAGATCACTAGACGTTATATGATATTAGTCGAAAACGCTTGTTCCACATAAGCTTATAATATAACATATTGTGTAACGATCAATCCACATTATTTTAATAACTATGTCAATAAGATACATTCTATTTTATTGGATTTTCTATCAGAAATATTTAATTTAGACATTAATTGACCAAACTATCTTAGATACTACAAATATAGTAAATATATTTTTAAAAATTTAAAAGTGTTATTCCACACTTAGGAAAGAAAAATACATATTAAGAAAACGTATAAAAATTTGAATAAATAAATAAGTATTTTTCTTTCCTAAGTGTGGCATAACACTTTAAAAAATGTGTAAAAATATTTAAAAAATAGTATTCTCTATTGCCAAACGATAATTCTTAGTAATTATCCTGGGGTAGCGGAAATTTGTAAAAATCTCCCTACAGATATACTAACAACAAAAATAAGTTGTAACAAGCGTATAAAAATTTCGACGTAACTTGATGAGAACGTAGTGGTCAGAGCGCCTGGTCGGTTTCCAGGAAGCGCGGGTTCGAGTCCCGCTACGTTAAAATTTTTATACGTTTTCTAAATAAGTATAGTAAATATATCTTTACCAACTTAGTTACTTTTAAAACATCATCAGTATCGGCACAGGCGGTGGAGCGCTAAAGTGTGACAGACGGACAGACAGACAGACTTCCGCAATTATCTGTGACTTAGTCTTCTGTTAGTTCGCTTTATGGCTATGCATCCTGTCATACACGATGTTCGAGCGTTAACTGACGCGTGAAACGGTTACATGAGTTATAACTTCCACTTATATTTAGACACTTTACTTTGTTAAAGTTTAAAATGATTTTAAAAAGGTAGTCGTGGCCCGGTGGCACATATACGATGGTTGTGGGTTCAATTTCCACTCGGGGGAATGAAATATTTAATATTATTATTTTGGCAGCGAGACAAAACGCGGCATTGAGTTTGGCCACTCAACACGCAAAGCCTCGAACAGCTGGAGTGTCTGAAACTTTGTGCGGGATACAGCGTGAAGCTAAAAAAAGTCGTGACGCAATGGAACAGTGGCTGACTTTAAATACACTATATGGAAAAGAGTGTGAATTTAGATTGATTTATTTTTACTTTAAATGTGAAAAAAATAATTATTTTTCTCCTCTACATGCCAAATTTTTACTTTCTAATACGAATAGTTTCGCCTATGCGTTGTTTATCAGTCACTCATACTAACTTTTAAGTTACGTAATTTTAAGGAAGTATGCCAAAATGCAATTGTCAAAAAGCGGGTTATGAGATTAACCTACACGAGCGCACTGACAAACCGACAAAAAATTTATTCATGATTTGCCAACAAACATACAAATATTCTGCTGATTTATGATTTTAGATTCTATACCTACTCAATATGTTACCCGACTTTACTTTTTTTTTGTATATTTAATGTACAGAATTGACTTTTCTATCTTTTTTATTATATATATACAAATATAGATATAGCTTATCTCGAAATATATAATATGTGAGTTGGCTCTCTCCACCACTAAAGCGGATATTTATCAAAAACGGGGATTTTCGAGTTAAACAGCAATATACCTTTGACGTGCACCACGAAGCGTTTTAATTACAACGACTTAAAACCTTTGTGACGATATAGCCGAAGCTGATACGTGATTAGTTGTGTTGTGGGACAGTGGATGCTGTATAAGCGACGGTTGTGGGTTCGAACTTAATGTAGGGAATTATGTCTAATTTTGAATTATTTCCTTTTTTAAGGGGTAGGCAAGGGAACCTAGTATAAGGACACATCGTTCCCCACGCACGAACCAATTCCGTAGACATTGCATGTTGACTGGCGGCACTCAACATCTTCTTGTTATCAGAGCAAACAAATATAAATACATCATTACTCTAAGTGAGAATCGAACTTATAACCCTCGAGTTTACAGTCAGACGGTATGCCGCTTCGCCACGGGCCATCAATGACTTGTAGATGCGTGAAATGGGGATACAAAATCACCCCAACATATGTCACTAAGTGGATATTGTTAGCAATTGCTTATTCATTGTGGTGTGACGTGACAAACAACTATCGATACTAAATTGCTTTAAATCGCCATAGTGGTGCATATGGAAACCTGACCGTAATCGCGACGGTTGTGGATTTGATTCCCACTCAGAGCTGCTGATAACCAGGTAAAGCGCAGCATTGGATGCCGCCACTAAATACCCAATTTAGAAGAAATTGGAAGACCCACAGGGAACGGAGGGTCTTAAAATTAGGTTCCCTCTACCTACTCTGTACATGGCGTGCAGCTGCTTTTTGATTATTCACATTTAATTACCAGAAAACCAATATAATTTTACGGAACCCAATTTACTAACTACTAAACGAAATAAATCAGAAACTGCACAGTCATAACGGACAAATTAAGTCATCGTATTGCGTAATTGATGACTTTCGACGCGGCGGTGGGCCGGGAGTTCAAATCTGGAATAACAATAGGTAAATTTTATTAAAAGTACAATGTTATTTGTTGGCAAGCTGTGGCTGATAGGAGACTAACAAAAATATTTATAATTACAATTTCACGATAAGAATTGTAAACGAAACGTGTGTGCGTGTTGTGTGACGGAACTCAACGCCGCCTTATGCGCCCTGTCGAGGAAATAAATTATTTTTATTTTTTCGCTCATGTCAGACAAAGTATGGTATTGAGTTATCAATTGACGTTGATTGGAGTTCCGAAGAAAAGTGGAGACAGGACTGTCTTGACATTAGGTCCCAGGCAGTGGTCCCTGTTATATGTGACATACAGTGTGAGAAGTTTTGCTATATTTTTGGTTATTCTTATGTTCATATTTAAAACTGTATATACAAAAAAATTGCTAATCACATTTTAACCATAGAAATTAAATGTTTACAAAACAAATTTAATACTATCATTATTTTTACTAGGAAATGGGATATGTTAGTAAACTCCCCTACATTTTTAAGTCCCCTAGGTAGGTTGATTAATGATAGAAACACATATACTTGATTGTTATCGTACATAATGTTTCTTAGTGCAAAGGTCAGTTTTAGTAGGTAGTAGTAACTTCAGTTCCCATTTATGACAAAAATAACTTTAGTATAACAGACGTGAAAGATGAAACCCCGGGATGTCTATTAGTAAAATTATAAGAATTGTGTTTATATATAAGATATGTGTTCTTTAGAATGGTCTTAAATAAAAGTTGGCTAATAAAGAGTTAAAAAACGTAAATTTACTTTTTAAAATAATTGTAGTCGTCGCTTCACTCAACATACTTAAAGGCGTAAAATGAAACCCCTTTTTTACCGGTCCTGTAAGAATTTCGGGCCCTCTTAGTACCTCCCAACACTCCCTAGCCTACCTACAAGCCAAACGCCAACTTTCTAAGTCCAGTAGTTTCATCTGTGTTTTGTCTGTCTGTCATTTAGTAACGGAACAGTTTTATATATGTACATATATATATATATATATATATAATACCTATATATTTGTAATTTACAGTGTGCGACTAAAACAATAGTTTATCCTATTACACTTAAACCGCATTTCAATCTTTTCATAGAACACAGGTTAATGACAGTGCTCTGGAGTGTTCAAGCGATTTGCAAAATTTTCAGATTCTCAGATCAGTCATTGAATTCCTCTAAAGTACAGAGGCTACGAAACAACCATTTAAGGTTGACCGGAATTAGTGTAGCTTAGCCAAAGTATTCAGCTAAACCGCATAGGAAGAACTTTCTATGTCTAAAAGCAAAAGTTTACAGAAAATAGCAGGGTACCTTGGGAACCTAGCGTTAGGCGAACGGCGAAGGGAAGGCGTTATACACACGTTCGTCTATTTTCCACCCGAATTAGAACCATTACTCGTCGAGTGCCCTGTGTGAAAACGATTCTCGACATAATATTTTAATAAATAAAGTGCGGCGTTGTGTTCCGCAAAAAAATTAATCGCCAAACATCACTGCATTCTCTATGCACGAGTTAAAAGAGATTATTTTATCCCTTACTTACTCGCATCTAAGTACAACGTATCTATAAAAATTTAAAAACCGGACACACTCGCGTTTCCCGGACATCCTGGCCATCTTCCGTTTCGATTGTGGAAATCGACGGGTATTTTGTTTTTGTCTAATCTTGTTCGTTTTTAAACCGAATGTATTATAAGCCGGATGCAGAGGGAAAAGGATTTAATAGGAGAGGAAGGATTTATACGCCCCAAATACATTGCTTTATAACCTTTTAACTTTTTTCCACCATTGTTTCAAAAAAAAATATAATGGATATCTGAATACGGCCCTCTCAGCCTCAATTGTTTTTCATTGTTTTCGTTCACATGTTGCGGTTTTGTTGACGTCGAGTGGTCGTGGGTTTGATTAGCTAAATATGAATTGAGGTAAATTGACTAAGAAATTATGTATTGTTTTTTTTTCATTTTATTTCATTCGTTTGTAATGTTTTCTGCAAGAACGTAGGTTTTTTCATATTTCAGCTTCATTTTTTTTTTATTTCACCTTCATGTTGTTTCCCGCATATCAGATATGCAAAGGAAACCTTTTGTTAATACAATATAGAATAGAATAGAATAGAATATACTTTATTGGACGCAGAAAAACAAAAGAAATACAAAATACAGATAACAGAATAATGACAATATATGTTTATAAAATGTATGCAAAGGCGGACAATATGTTCCCCACGCATCGCACGAAAATTGGGTATTTTCGAGACATTGTATGTTGAGTAGCGAAAAGTAAGAAGAAAGAAGAAAAAAGTGAAAGAGAGTTAACGCTGACCTTTATCTACCAGAGCTGAATTAAAATAATTTAAATATAATCATTTTCTCAAGTGGCAATCGAACCCCTAACCGTCGCGTCTACAGCAAGACGCAGCACCACTGCTTCACGGCGGTTTTTAGAAGCATGACTTCAAATATATAAAAATTCTACTAAAATTTTCTTTACAGAAATCAAACGTGCGACCCCATACCATTTCTAGACAGTCATCACATCCAAAACCCAAGTGTTTTCTAATAATAATTCAAGACGAATGACCTTCGCAACATTTTGATAGGAGCACAATAGCCGAGTGGCTGGTACTATAGTATGGCGGAACATGTCGACAATATATCAAACTGTGAACGAGAATCGACGGTCAAATCTTTTTGATGGAACTTTTAAAGATTGGTTTGACGTTTTCCTTGGCTTTAGGGGTGTGGTAATTCAGTATTTTTAATGTGATATTTTACAAGTTGAGTCGCGTCTCCCTAATGGTTGATTTCAAAGTGGCACGGGTTCAAATCCAGATACGTTCAAACTTTTTACGTTTTTTCTAAATATTTTCTTAATTGCATAAATATAAAGTGACACAGCATTGCATATTTAATTTTTAGGGGTCCACAGCCGAATGTCATAAACGGGACATAATGATGATGAATCTATCAACATATCTGTCTGCCTTTTTGTTTGTTGTTCTATTTTAGTTACGTGCAGCAACTTAAATAAATTTCCGTAATCTACAATTGCTACTAACTAACTAATTTTGCAGGCAAGGCAGAGGAGCCTAATGTTAAGACACTCCCCTTTTTCCATAGAATTCTGGAGGCGTTGAGAGTAGAGTGGTGATACTCAACACAACGCTTTGCCGTGACACCAGAGCGAAGAAATAAAAATATTAAATATATCGTTTCGTCGAGTGGGGATCGAACTCACAACCTGTCGCGTTTACAGCCGCACGTTTGTGTGGCCATAAATGTTATGGAATCACACCTTTTTCTTTATAAAAATGATCAACTATTCAATTTCTACTTTTCATTAATTTCAATAATTGACAGTACTTTTTCCAAATTGAATGAGCCCAAGTAATTTGTATGGATCATTCAATTACAGTTAAGTTAAAAATACGACTTCTCGCTGCATATTTGTTGTAATTATTCTGTGAGGGGAGACTGACAGGTGACATAACGGCAGGGGACTGACGACCGTGCTGACTGTATGCCTGAGTAGAATAAAAAAAAACAATTACTATGAATCGATCTTGTTTTTCTCTCTCTTTCTCTCTTTCTTTCTGGTAAGTAAACAAAGATCGGCGTTGAGTTCCGCCGCTTATCATGCTTGTGCTAAATTTGGGTGATGCGTGGAAAACTCTTGTCTTAACACTCACTTGGTTCACTTTGGCTATCCTGAAATGAAAATCGAAAGATCGAGATCTAGTCAGTACCGAAAATACCGGTTTCATTTGAACATTTGGGATTGAGATCTCGAAAAAACACTAATATTGTCATATAAATCAAGAACCTACACACATACATATATACATATACATTATGAGGCCAGTCGTGGCGCAGAGGCACAAGCGTATACCTGTAAACACGACAGACGATTCTCACTCGAGTAATTATTTATTATTTTTAATTCTTCGCTCTGAACTCGAGGCAAATCGCGGCGTTGAGTTCTGCACTCAACACGCCAAGTCTCGAGATTTCGGCAAAAAGTGAGCAACAGGATTGTCTTATTATTGGAACGGAGTGTCTTAACACCAGGTTCTCACCTATCATCTAGCCTACCATCTGCAGGATACAGCGTGAAAGTTAAAAAAAAATACACATACAATATTATATTAAACGACATATTCCAAGTCATCACACTCATATTATATTAACATAAGCTGAGAGATCTAAGATCAAAAATAACATCTAAGTGCAAAACAGGCGTTGACGCTAAATAAAATTAACATTACCCCATAAAGGGTGGGGGTGAAGGAGGGGATGGGGGGTGATCTGAATTTGAATAATTCACGACATCAAAACACTAATGGCGGGAGATGGGGCGGAATCGGCTTGTGGCTCAATGGGTTGAGAATATATTCAAAATAATATAGTGAAGAACTTTAATTTCATAAGATATAGTTTTTACTATAATTCTTCACTTTTTTCTAACAAATTGGAGGTAACGTGTGTTAAGTGGCGAAAATAGATATTTTTTTCTCAAATAACATTAAAAACAAATTGTTAACGTTAAATTGAAAAGAGAGAGTTTGTGTAAGTAAGTAAGTTAAGTTTTTACGTTACGTTAGGTACGGCAAGTAGCCTTGCAATACAAAGGATTGAATTCTTTGTGAAAAATATTTATTACAAAAAATACTTGTCAGGTAGAAAAAAATTAAATTATATAAAACGTATACGTTTTCTAAAAAAAAAGTATTTTTCTTTCCCAAGTGTGGAATAACATTTTAAAAATATTAAAAATTATACTAAAATCACTGTACTGCCACATACGAACATTGGACCCAGTGTACCACCGACTTTGCAAGGCAGAAATTATAACTAATCGAGCTCACAATATTAAAGATGTCGCATATTTATTATCTTATTGCGCACGTTATCTGTGTAGTGTGTGAATAATTGCGTTAATTACTTGTACATATTAATAAAAGGCATATTTAATAGAATACAAATTTATATATAAAATAATATATATATATACTTACTTACTTAGCTTCACGCTGTATATTTAACGGAATAGTCAGAGAGAACGGAGGGCCAAACGCTACGGTCTTTACATATCTCTTTCGCCTCGTCCACTGTCATCAACCTCTTTATACATGCCCACTGGGGGGTCCTCATGCTTTTTACGTATAAATATTTGTGTATTAAAAATAATTAATAACACCAACACCTTTCACTTTGCGTGAACTTTAAGACGTAAACGGAAAATCTCCTTTTTCTTTTCAGTTTGTAATTTCGAATAATACTCTCCTATATTCCCAACCTCCCACCAAGTCAAATTTTATCTTTTTGTGTGCGAGATCTGTCAGTCACTCAGTAGAGTATTACATACATATATAGCGATCTGCTCTTGGCTTCAACAACAAAAACAAAAACTATATCAAAATAAACCGATTACAATGAAACAAACATTATATGTCAAAGGAACTTTGCCAAAATACATAGGTATAGTGCGGTAGTTGGCTGCGGCTAGTTTTACACAAATATTCTAAAGTAGTCATAAGATAGCAGGGAAGGCAGAGGCAATATAGTGATAGAATACTCCGTTCCATTATAAGATTGACAGCAATATTTTATTAAATAATAAAGTACATGTATCACTTTGATTCATTATATGATGTAAATACACTCTTTGAAATAAAATTATTAATATACTACTTTATAGAATAATTAATTACTAAAGTGGGATACGTATATAATATTAATATAATTAATTAATATTAATATTATGAATTTGTATAATCAAAATGTAATTACAATTTACAAAATGTGTTAATATTTTTTTATTAGGTTCACGCTGTATAACGCATATAGAAGTGTAGGTAGAGGGAACCTAGTGTACTCTGTTCGTTAACCCACGCTTCACCCAATTTTTGAAACATTGCATATTAGCGGAACTTAATACCGCGCTTTACCTCATTTTCCCCTACTAGGAATCCAATCTAGAACTATTACAGTAAGTATCGCTCTGAGCCACGACGGCTGATAAAAAAAATGTAACACGAAAATCATAATAAAGATTTCTCCCTGTAATTTCACTCAAGACAAACATTTGTCCTTTCATTTGATATTTAAATCAAATATAATGTTTATTCACTGTAAAAACCTCCCTCGGGACGTAATTATATTTTATTTGAAGCTGTTACGGGATCAAATGGTGTTTTATATAGAAAATATGAACATTTCCAATATTGATCACCGTTGTATTAAGATGATTGAAATAGGAAAAAGAACCGACACCTGGTACAAAAGATTATATATATCAAAATAATATTACTCATATGCTAGATATAAAACTTAAAATAATTAAACTAGCGGGGTTCTAAGTAAGTAAGGTAAAATTAAGTACCCTTCAGGGTAATAAGTAAGGGCGTCAAAAGAAGTACAAAAATTTTACAATATCCATACAATGTCTGTACTATGGTTTTCAGCATAGTACATACCATGTTCAATGATTATGAGGAAAGTGGACAACAAAGCAATTATTTTTGGTTACTGTTACTTGAATTACATTATTTACTGGCGACCCGCTCGCAGCTTCGTCCGCTTGTTTTCCACTTTTTTTAATTTACTAGTCTTAATGATTTTCGTATTCTTGTAACAATATAATTTGAAAGACAATATCCATATTATATTGAAAACTAAGCAATATTACAACACAACATAATTTACATTGATATAACTTTTTTTATTTATAGACCGATATAATTAAAAAAACTTTTAAATAGCTTGCTAATTAATATACAATAGTGAAAACTGTATTTAAATCAATTAAACCGATTTTAAGCAGACAAACTGATAAATAGTAAAAAAAATATATAAAAAAATATTATTTTGAATTCTACTTTATTAATAAACCTGCAATAATGGATATCACATATCTTCCACGACCCCCAATATCACATATCTTCCACGCACAGACAGCGATCAGTTACAATTTAATTATATGTGTAGATTACTAATATTACGAATTCGTCCGGTGCCATTCGTAACTCTTAGGTAAAAATCTTATTTCCATAGATAAAAGTTTCTTCTATACAATTAGTTTCACATAAATATACATATATAATGACATAATGAAAATAAATTTGAAAAAACTTTTCAAAGTAACTGAAACCAACGCACTTTCAGTTGTTGCGGCGGACACGGGGACACGCTATACAACATTTATGAGTCATGGTGTGGCGATGGGGTTTATTCGTATCATGTGGACGGCTGGCTTAAATTCACATTTGACAAAATAAATCATGCAGCAGTGGCAATAGCTATGTTTGGATATTAGAGCGGTGGTTGTGGGTTCGATTCCCACTTGAGGAAATTATTTTTTTATTTATATTTATATTTTCTCGCGGTGTTGAGCTCCGCCACTCAACACGCATTGACTCCAGAACTGAAGTGGAAATTGAAGAACAGAGTGTCTTAACATTAGGTTCCCTCTGCCTCCCCAGCCATGTGCGGGATACAGCGTGAAGCTGAATTATTTTATTTGATTTTTTAAAAGATAAAAATTGATAAAGATTTCGCGGTCGAGAATTCGACGCGAAGTAAGGAACGGAATTGTCTTAATGGGAACGGAGCGTCCTCACACCCAGGCTCCCTCTGCCTACCATGTTGTGTAAGACATAGCGAAGTTAAAAAAACTGGTAACTTTTACGTTGGACAAGAAACGAATATCATGACTGCTTAGGATGTTTTGATTAAATCTTAAACAGATTTTTATTATATAAAAAAAAAACAGTTAATCCTCACCAAATACTGAAGGACAATATAAGTTTTTTATTTACCTGAAACCAAAAAAAAAGCATTAATTATTAAATGTTCAATAAAATCAAATGTATACATATTATAGAAAACCACATTAAGGACCACAAAAAAATATTAAATATCTCTCCAATCTATGGGCCACATTTGATCCATCGATCGAGTTACAATCTGTATATTTCGGTCTATATTTTACCTATATCTTTCGGTCCATCAAATATGACAGGTGTTGAAAACTAATGACAAAAGTTCGTTCATCCATACATAACAAGTACAACCGTATGTTTGTCTGTTGACAACGGTGACGACGTGAACGCGTACTTAATACGCCGTCGCGGTTTTTGCACCAAAGTTTATTTTATTAGTTTTGTATTCGCTGCGGTTACCACTCCGTTTTAATTGTGTAGAGTTTCTATGTTACTTTTTGGTTTGTATCGACAGATATTTAAATATTTTGTAATCCAAAAATATAAATGAGGCAAAAAGCGGCGTTGAGTTTCGCCACTTAATAAAAAATGTTCGAGCACTTTTCAACACACTTGCTTTTGGAATCCTAAATAGATCATAACACCCAAATATTATCAAATTTCGACACCATCACCAACACACACTTCCTTGTTTTGGAATCTAGTAAACCTAAAAAAAACCTAGTAACCCAGAGGGACCTAACGCACGCAAAGCCGCCAACATGTTGGCGACGGGACGGTGGGGTGTAACCCTTCCCATAATCCGGGCATTACGACTGTTTTAGGCTTAAAGTATTTAACAGCTTTCGGTTTCCAGTTCACAAAATACAAAATTTCCGCGTTAATTGCAGGTGGAAAAGGGTTTTATTTAAATGCATATGGATTTGTTCTTTTTGATTACTGTCATTACGTGTAAGTTTAGAGGCATGTCGTGGCGTAGGGGTACAAACTTGTGACTGTAAATGTTACAGGTATAGATCTAGGTTTGCTTTACACTCGAAGAAATGAAATGTTTAATTTATTAATTTCTCCGCTCTGCTAAGACAAGGCGCGTCTTGAGCTGAGCCACTCATCCCGCAATACTTCCAGAATCCAGCAGAAAGCAAAAAACTAACGTGCCTTAAAGGGAACGTAATGTCTTAATGTTAAATGTCTAGATTCCCTCTGTCTGAAGGGAGAAGCAGGGTGCTTCTGCAGATGTGCGGGCTACAGCGTAAAGCTAAAAAAAAGAAAAAAGTAACTTTTTCACCATTACTGCAAAACGGAGTATTGTACTTGTGAGTTTAAATTTGACTAAATATAGTATTTATGTAGCGGTGTTTCTTAGATTATACACGATAATTTTGATTTCGATCTGCCATTACTAAATAACAGACAGAAAATGCAAGTTGAAGTAAGTGAAGTAAATGCTAACATTTAGCAAATAGGAAGATTAGAGATCACTGACACTAAGGGAGAATTTCTTAAAATTTGTAAAGAAACAGTAAAAATGAGATTTACATATTACGTTTTGTCATCGGTTTAAAACAAAAAGTCCTATTTGGATCTCATCAAAATCTGTGCAGCGTTTTTTGTTACTTTACGCAGAAAATCAATATTTCGTAGCGAAATATTCTCTCATCAAACCATCAAAAAAAAAGTACTAAAAGCATATAAACATTACAAGAAAACCTCGCTAACCCCATTTAACTTTAAGGGTTTAAAAAGAGGGTAGTAAAAGGCTACCCCTTGACGCAATCCTTGTATAGTGTACGTTACAGTTTTTAGGTTAAAACCGAAAACTGCGGTTTCTATTCGACGTGTGCGACCGCACCAATTTCAAACTCGATTTAACTGCGGACATCGCAGTGTAGTTAAAAACAGACACTGTTGTGTATTTCTTAAATTACTTTTAAAGTTGACTCGCTGTTACCGTCTGGATTTGCTTTTGATTTTCTTTATTTTATGAAATCAAATCATCTGTATCCCGTATGTAGCAGGGTAGGCAGAGAGTAGTTAGTGTTTAGACACTTCGTTCTCAAATTGCCGCCGAATTCTCATGGCATTGCGTGTTGAGTGGCGGAACTTAACGCCTTGCTTTTTGCCTTTTTACCAGAGTATGGTAGTGAAAATATAAATAATTTTTCAATCATTTACACAAGTTTAAACTAAACCCACACTCGTTGCATGTAGTCATACATTTATCTCACTGCGTCTCGACGGCCTCGATTAATTAGTTTTATAGAACTGTAATAACGATATCGTAGCGTTGTTGGAAAGAGTGTGACAAAACACGATGGAAGTGGGTTTGATTTAAGCCCAAGTGAACGTTTACCTAAATGTAAATGAAGAGTTTTATATTACACATTCTAAATCCCCAAAGCAATTCTGACCGTAGGTTCAGTGGTTTCCATCGAAACGATAAACGTCATGTTATAAAACCTATATTCTTCCTTGATAATAAGAATATCCAATCCAAAAATAAGTTATCAACTCAAACCTGTAGTTCTTAAGAATAGTATGTTCACCCAAAGAAATACTTCAACTTTATATATAGTATAGAAGTATAGATATAGATAAATTAAATTAAATCAGCTTCACGCTGTATCCTGCACACAGCAAAGTAGGCAGAGGGAACCTAGTGGTAAGATTCTCCGTTCCCCACTTTTCGCCGAATCCTGGAGGCATTGCGTGTTGAGTGGTGGTGCTCAACGCCACGCTTTGCCTCCTCGACACCAGAGCGAAGAAATGAAAATATAAATGTAAATTAATATTTCAATTTAGATAACCCTTGCTAATTCCTTGCTGCAGTACCTACTTAACATTAACAATGTGAACTGAATGAAAAAATCAATAATTGTGAATTAAGATATCATTTGGACATCTCAATTCATAATTAAATGAAAAAAAATATTTAATAGTATATTGCTACATTTTTTAGGAAAATAGCAGAGAGAGTTTATAATCATAATAAAAATTTAAAACAATAAAAAAAAAACAAAAAAAAAAATAAAGCAATACCTCTACTCCCATACAACTCTATGGCGTCCGCAGGCTCGCATAAAGGAGATGGCATAATTTTTATGGAAAAAAAAACACCGCCGGTTAATGACCCTTTGTTCGCTACCATTGTCCAGACGACCGGCAGACTACAAACATACATACACACATACATACATACACTTCATTTTTATATGAATATTTCATTTCCACGAGTTTCTTTGTTACGAACTGAAGTGTAACCCAAATGGAAAAATTGGATTGAAATGGTTTTTTTTTTTAAATATTGTTTTTTTTTTTAATGAAAACGTACAATTCAATCGGTTGGAGTGATTGACTAAGTTGTTGAAGATAGAGTGGGTTCAAAACCAATGACAAGCGTTGTTTCCCCGTGAACATAAAGTATCTTACTTGTATTTATTAATAATATTAAAATATAAGATTCAATTTATATATAAAAATAGCTTTAGGCCATATCTCACAGTAGGGTAAGCAAAGAGAACCTAGTGTTAAGACACAGCGTTTCCTACGCACCGGTCAACTTTCGAGACATTACAGATAAATGTGTGGATTCTATCCCCATTTAGGGGAATGAGTCATGTGTAGAGCCACAAACGTGCAATTGTAAACGCGACAGATTGTGGGTTCGATCCCCACTCGAAGAAATGTTATTATTATTTTTAATTTCCTCGCTCTGATAAAGAAGCAAATCGCGACACGTTGACTTTCTCCACTTAACACGCAACGCCTCTAGAATTCGGCGAAAAGTGGATAACGGAGGTATCAAATTCAAATAATTTTATTCAAAACTAGCGGCTCGCCCACGGCTTCGCCCGCTTAAAATACATGATTATTGATTTAATAAGCAGAATTGATTGACAACTATAATGACTTCTAATATGATTTTTTTACGACATTATCGTCAAAGAATTTTTGATTGTTTTAAATAAAAAAATACGACCATTGTTGATATTTGATATTTATGAAATATAAATAAAGCCAATTATTTATTACACGTATATATTTTTGTAACTTTATGTTCTTTTTACCTATATAATATACTCTGTTAAATGTGCTGATGTCAGTGAATAATTTAATTTACTCATTCAACAACAGCCTTAAATGTTAAATTATGGATTTGAAGGATTCATAATATTCTTTGTAAAATAACTATAATAATTGCATATTAACTCCTGTACAGTTTTTAAATTAGTTACATATATTATATGAACAAATCAACCAAAAAATCTTTGTATTTACTTGATATTTCTTTCAAGATCGTTCTTTATCTCTGTGTTGAATGCATTACGACTTCTATCAAATGACGATAACTTTTTTTTTAATGAACCGATTTTGATGAACTAAATTTTTGTATTTAAGTTGAGTTAAAACAAAGCAATTGGTGAAATTTTCAAGTAAATCGGTTCAATACTTTCAGAGAAAAATGTGGACAAAAATATGTCGACAGACAGACAAGGAATTAAAAAAAATCTTTTTGCTTTCTATTATTCTTTTTAAGTGTCCCTCTATCCATTTCGGTCAAAATTACTAAATGTACAGACAAAATATTTTTACTGTCACCAAACTTACCATAATCTCGAACCTTCTCTCTTCTTCTTTATTATCGTGTGTTGATATACGAGTATGTATAATCTTAATTTGCTAAAATAGCTATTTTCTACTTTTTGATATAAAATTTTAAAAAACCTAAACGGGACGCCTACGTCAGAATATATCTGCATGTAAAATTCCAACTTAATCCTTTAAAGCTTGGGCACATGTATATAGATTTATACAATGAAAGGTCAGTTAGTCAATTTTAGATCTCAAAAGAAGCTTCACGCTTTTTCCCGCATTTCCCGTTAGACAGAGACAACGTAGTGTTAAGTCACATCGTTCCCAATTTTTTTTACATCGTTCTACTTTTTTTATAAAAAAAACACTTGAGCTTTATAGATTAGCAAAAGGTCTTATACTGTAATTAAAATTGTATTTTTCTAAATCAACCCCGTTTTATATTATATTTAACCCTAACGACCCCGTTAGGTCAGACGGCAATCGTATATAAATATCTCATGCTTAGTAGGTTAATTTAAATTTAATTATTCCATACCTAATTGAAAAACCCCACTGTGACACAGTTTAAACGAACTTAAACCTTTGAAAGCTATTGATTCAAATCTTAAAACCGGAAAAGCGCGAGTCGGGCTCGCCCACCCAAGGTTCCGCACAAAAATTGGAGGTTTCAAGCTTTTTCTGAATATCAAGCTTAATCATGTCATACCTCACTCGAACTAGCGGTTTTAATACCAAATTTTTCAGATATTTTTTGAGCTAGTACCTATAGATGCTAGCTGCTAAATGTCATAATTCTAGGACTTAACCGGAAGTACCCTATTAATTTTCATTCCACTTATAGTGTCGAAATGGGCATTTTTTGCGATATAAAAGGTCACATCTTTTTTTAAGTATATGTAAAAATAGGATTTTTCAGGAAATCAAAGGACCGTAGATCTGAGTAGATCAACAGACAGGAGGACAATGAATAATTTCATTTCCTAACAAAACACAACAACACGCAACGTCTCTAATTCAGGCGGAAAGAGTACAATGAAGTCACTCTTAACACTGGGCTCTCTTTCATTTTTCTGTCATGAAAGATGAAGTGTTAATCTAAAAGCAGATAAAAATAAACATAACGTATATTATATATTTAAATATAATATATTACCTTGAATAAAACCTTTTTCCATCTTTTTTGAGGCCAGTCGTGGCGCAGGGGCACAAATTGTGACTGTAAAATCGATTGGTTGTGGGTCCGATCCCCATTCGAGGAAATGAAATATTTATTTACATTTTTATTTTCATTTCTTCGCTCTGCTATCGAGGCAAAGCGCGGCGTTGACTACCGCTACTCAACACCCAATGCCTTCAGAACTCGGCGAAAAATGGGGAACGGAGTGTCTTAACACTAGGTTCCCTGTGCCTACCCTGCTGTGTGCGGAATACGGCGTGAAGCTGATTTTTTTATAAAATCTTTTTCCTCTTTCACTAATCTAAAATGTATAATACAGTTTTTATTAAATCTCCACTATTTATTAAAGCCATATTCCAAATAAACAAAACCTTAGCGACATAATACTATGTTCTTCAGTTTAACACAAAAATGCACTTCTAAATAGAAAACACCGTGGTGCAGTGGTAAAAGCGCTTAACTGTAAATGCGATCGTCGTGAGTTCTGATCGCACTCGGAGAAATGAAATATTTTTTTAATTCAGTGAAAAGTGGGGAAACGATGCGTCTCAACAGCAGGATACAGCGTGAAACTATATACAAAAATATATATAAAAAAAATATAAAAAAAACAAAAATACCTACAAAGTAAGGGGATGTCAGTTATACACCACGACGCTGTCGCCATACTTCGAAATTCATTAAGGGAGTAAAATAGGGGTTGAAACGCTTATAATAAAGTTTTGTAAGACAAAAACAAAATTGTATTGACTATGCACCGATCGATATATGTGTAGACTAGAATATTCCTACGGTTCCACCCTCACAGTCAAATAAATAAATATAATAAATAAATGTAAGTGCCCGAGATAACCCTGACTGTAGAGACAGTTGGTAACATAGAAATGATTAACTTGAATTAATATAGCCTATATAAGCCTTCCTGGATATAAAGATAGCAAAAATATTTTTTCAATTCGAACTAATAGTTATTTACAAATTGCTAATCTGAGAAATTCGATCAAATATAAAAAATGGCTTAGCTTAAAAAAAACCGGTCTAATGCGAGTCGGACTAGCATACGGAGGGTTTCGTACCAATTTCATTGTAAGTCAAAGGGAAGCACAACTCATTAAAGTTGACAAAATTAAGTTTGCACATATGCGTTCATTTTGTATGAAACGAACTATAAATATAAGTTTGTGATGTGTTTTTTCTGTCATAAATATTCACTTCTCATATGTGGATCTCAATATTCGGATTTTTTCCTTTATTTGTATTGTAAGTTCTTACTTCGTGCCAAATTTAATAACTGTAGGTTATGGGGGAACACAGGAAGTACCTTATAGATTTAGATTAAGCAGTGAATTTCATAAAAATACAACAAAAAATCCGCTTAATACCATTTATCTCCCTCTGGACAGACCAACAACATAGTGATTCGTTTTTATCTTTTCAAGTACGGAACCCTAAAAATAGCTAGGCATAGAATTTAGTTTTATAATATTATTATAGAGTTATAATTATGAATTAAAGTGCCACTCCACTCCACTTGATGTATAGGAATACAAATTCAATAAAATTAAAATAACGCACTCAGTAGGTACAAACCGCATCAAATATAATATAATTTCTATTGATACAATATTCTAAAGCGTATTATTAAATAGTTGAGAGATTTTTGATTCCAGTCATGGCGCAGGGGCACAAAGTGTGACTGCAAAACCGGCTGGTTGTGGGTTCTATTTCTTCGCTCTGGTGCCTCCAGAATTTGGTGGAAAGTGGGGAACGGAGTGTCTTAACACGTTCCCTCTGCCTACCATGCAGTGTGCGAGATACAGCGTGAAGCTGATATATTTATTTTTTGAGATAGTTTTTTTTCAGCTTGAGGCTGTGTTCCTATTGTTAAGACACTCCGTTCCCTACTTTTCGTCCTATTTAGAGTCAATGCGTAATGAGTGTGAAGCACAACGTCGCACTTGTTACGAGAGAGAAGGAATGAAAATTTTCACTCTCCCTAGTGGGAAACGAACCCACAGCCGTCGCGTAGACAGTTCAGTACAGGCGCCACGACGACCTCAGTTGAGATAGATTCAGGTCAGATATCCTATCTATTAGGTATAACTTTAGGGTTGGCAACACTCCAACTTCCCTCGTGCTGAGAGCCACTTGACGGGTGGTATAAAAAATCGGTTTTCGGCTTTACGACACGACGGGGTGTTATTGACATTGAATGTTATGACGTTGGTCGTAGATTTGATTTCTTTTTGGCCATTTATGATTTAAGTGCAGAGAAATGTTATATTTTTTAATAGTTTTGAACAAGGAAGAGGCCATTAAGTCTATATTTTTTTTAAAGCTTGACGTTGTATTCCGAAACTTAGTTTTAAGCCATTCTGTTTCTCGATGTTAGCCCAATTTTAGAGACATTACGTATTGAGTGGTGGAATTCAACACCATTTAGTGGCGTTTAAATCTTGTTACCGGGGCGAGAAAACGAAAATATATAATATAAATAATTTCAATTGTCGTAATGCTCCATTCGACGCAATCAAAGTTAAAATTGGAAGATAAACAATTTCCCATACAAAAACCTAAGCTCTAGGTTACAACAAATGGCCATGGGAATACCATAAATATGGACATATAATAGTACGAGAAAATCGAAACATTAGTCACCCATGACATCTGTACATACATACATAAATTAATAATACTTACATACAAACAAACAAAAAAAATGTATTTTCGCATACATTTCATTCCATATTAACTTGTATAATTACAATGTGGGTATTATTTCCTATGTTTTATGGGAATAAAAACACTAAGACTCAATAGACAGGTGATGAGAGCTTTTAGACCATTAAATGTGTAATGCTTGTTACGTATAGTTTTTTCTTTACTCATTTATGCAGGGAACGGAGCGCGTTGACACTAGGTTCCCTCTGCCTACGCTGCTTTGGGCGTAAGACTGTTTTTTTTACTAAGTAGTGTTGAAATATAACGCAGTGTTAAGACACCGTCCGTTTTTTCTCTGCCCAATGAAAACATTGAAACGTTGAATAGTAAAAATTAATACCTAATATTAACATAAGCATAGGTATATTAAGAGATTTATATCAAATAAGTAAAATCCAAATCTACCTTGCGAATCACATATAAAATAAAAAACAAAACCCAGTCAGTGCAACAGAGAGAAATCTTTCATTATATTACAACGATACATGAACAAAAAAAAACAAGAAATGAACCGAAAGAAAGATACGCAACAACCCAATCTGAGTTATTGATCTTGTTCTCATAAACACCGAGCTTATAACGTATAACACTTTGCAAAAATCACGCTAAACTCAACTTTAATGCTATAGCAATAAGAACTTCACAGAATGGGCACTCAGTACATTATAACACTAAGTTAAATGGTCCAAGTTAATATATTATAAGTTCTATGACCGTGGGACAAGGTTCGATTTTCTGTGCGAGCTATTTAAGTCCGTTTGTACCGGACAGATGTTATTCCCCTTCAGTTAGCATTGTAAACAAAACGCCTATTAAAATGCGAGGTTGCACTAGTGCTGCATAGTTGACAGAGTGATGTCGATGAAATTATATTTCTGATATTGAAAGACAAAATAACATTTATGTATGTTTTTTAAATATAATTATACACCAAATAGGGACAGCATCTGACAGTAAGCGTGATTGTTGAGGGATCGATTACAATTCGTGGGAAATAAAATATTTTCATAACTTTGATCTGGTAAAAAGACAAAGAGCGGCGTTGATTTCCGCCACTCAACACATAATGATTACAAAATTGAACAGATAATCTACAATTTCATAAATATGTATAATATAATAACATTTGCTTATAATAATTTTCTACAAAGCATTTTATTGTTGAGACCAGAACAAATTAAACCAATGTATTTAATTATATAAGATTATATTTGTAAAAAATTAAAAACTAAAAAAAATATTCACATAACAAAT
Source organism: Heliconius erato x Heliconius himera (assembly GCA_013421005.1). NCBI lineage: Eukaryota > Metazoa > Arthropoda > Insecta > Lepidoptera > Nymphalidae > Heliconius > Heliconius erato x Heliconius himera. The sequence continues at coordinate 31,961 of JAATLQ010038263.1, forward strand.
ACATTGCTATGCACACCTTATGAAGACAAAGGTAACAAATTCTATTTCCGTTTATGTAAAAAAGTACAAGGAATAGCACAAAAGACGCTACTACGTACATATAACCATTTAAGGGATGCAATGTGAACTTATAATTAAAAGGGACTGTTTTTTAATCAGAATTATTTAATCCTAACAGTCAAGTTAACCTTAAGACATTGTGTGTGTTGTTCGAAGCTAAACAATGTAAATAATTAAGAGTTTAATTTCAATAAAATAAAACAGCTTCACGCTTTTGCCCGCATAGCAGAATAGGCATAACCAAATGTCGAATTTTACCGTTCCTCAGTTTCTGTCAAATATTTTAAACATTAGTGTTGAGCGGCGAAACTCAACGCTGCGTTTTAACTATCCAACCAGAACAAGAAAATTATGATAAGATTAGGAAACTTAAATGAATTGAAGTAGTATTACTTCAGTTAAGAAAGAGATAAATATATTTTTCCAAACATATTATTTAAAATATTTTATTCGATAGATCACAAAAAATCGTACCTACAATGCTCCATTACAGATAAAAATATTACAGCACTCGTCAAGCGCATCTATTTCTAGGAGATTAGCTTTCGAACCAAAAGTACGCCTATTTTACCGAGCATTTATTACAGACATAGAAATTTAGCAAAAAAAGGGTGTATTATACATTGTTACTTAAAGTAGTAATATTATTTATATGCAACTTGACGCTTCTTTGGGCATAGCATAGATAGACAGAGTTAAGAGGCACTTTTCCATAACTAACTAACGGAGTTCAACCTTGCTTTGTTTTCTTACCAGAGATAAAATAGAAATATTAAATCATTCAATTTCTCGAATTGGAATCAAACCCACAATCTTTCGGCATAACGGTCCCTGCGCCATGACTGACCTACATATATGTAGTATATAATATATATGTAGACACAAGCTTATCGACAAAATTTATCAACAACACTATTACCAAAATTGTTGTAATCCGAAACGTTAGGTTAGGGACGATGATATATGAATGTATTATTTGATTGCATCCCAATAATGACTATGTGACGCACGGACGGATGGATTGATATTAGAAAAATTATATACACCTTTATATATATAATTCTTGGTGCGGGGACACAAATGTGTAACTGTAAACGCGACAGGTTGTCGTTTCGGTTCCCACCCGAGAAAATGAAATATTTAATATTCTGATTTTCTCGTTCTAGTAACGAGGCAAAACGTGGTGTTATGTTCCGCCAAATCAACACGGGAAAAATGGAGAACGAAATTGTCTTAACGGGAACGGAGGTTCCCAGGTTACGTCTTAATAACTTGCTATAATTGTAGATAGCTATTAGCTTTTACTCGCGGCTCCGACGTTGTCAAACGGATAGGTGTAAGTAACTAAGGGCTGTGTATGGCACATGACATTTTCTAAGTGTCCAAGGTAACTGTACCCGCAGGTACAATGGGTTATTTCAAAACTATTAACATGATTAAATAAAGCCTCTATATTAATTAAATAGCCAACATCACAAGTATTTTTCAATTCCAACCAATAGCTCTTGAGATAAACGCATTCATCCACACAAACTCTATAATATTAGAATATATGTAAGTGCAGATATAATAATGATTGTACATTTAATAATTATATGATCTATAAAAATAGAATCCTGGTCGCGTTTGCGACGTTCGTTTGCGACGTTAAGTTACGCTTTATAAAACGGCAAAGAAAATTAGCGGAAATTGGAGAACGGAGTATCTTAACATACCGACCGCTTTATCTCGATATCTGCAGTGGAGAAATGAATGAAAAGATTGGAAACAATCTTCTTTGCCAATCTCGCCAAGAAAAATAAAGCTACAGTACAAAAGAATAACACCAGATTTCCATTTTTCATATTTTATTTTTAGCCTGTCGCTGTATTTCGCATGTAGGCAGAGGGAACCTAGTGTTAAGTCATTTTGTTATACAATACTCAAATTTTCACGCCTTTGCGTGTTGAGCGGCAGAACTCAATGTCGCGTTTCGTCCACCACCACATCACCAGTTTAAGTAAATGAAAATATTACATAATGCATTTACCGAGTGGAAATAGAACCCACAACCGTTTACAGTCACACGCCATGCTACTGCGCCATGATAACCTCGATTTCTCATATCCCACGTTAATATTCAAAAAGGGGTGACAAAATCAACCCCTAAGCATTAAAAACCGACAAATCGAATGACGTACGTACATTAATGTTTATTGTAAATATGGTTACAAATGAAATATTGCACTACACCCTATACAATGTATTAAATTTGAGTATCGCTTTATGTCTCATTTCTAATATTCATTTCCTTTTGTCGTGAATATTTTTTAAAATTATTATTAGTTAATGAAATTCATACTTTTTTTATACTGCTGGTTAGGCAGAAAAAACCTGGGAACCTAATGTTAAGACAATACGTTCCCATTAAGATACTTCCGTTCTCCACTTTCTGCCAAATTCTGGAGGCATTGCGTGCTGAGTGACTAATCTCATATTTTTTTATATTTCTTGCATTTTTAGTAACATAGGTAAAAGAATAAGGGTGGTGAAGTGACAAGAGTTGATAAGAGTTCATAATAAGTTTATACTTGGTAGCTTTAAAGTCACTCTAATAACAGAAGAAATTACTGAAAATCCCTAAGCCTAGCCTAATGTGATATGGGCCTATTAAAAGACGCGACGAAGACCATTTGGTAAGATTAGCTCTAAATTTACTTTAAAGGAGCCAAGGTCGTCCGCCTTCCACATGGTCTAAAATCGCGAATTACTTAAAAAAGACCCAACAGCCTGAATCAATTATCCTGGTTACCGTACTTCAGGGCGTTGAAGACTGAGCCAGTCTGACTCCAAATAACGAGATCAGGGGCGGAAGAAGAATAAAAGAAGGCAGAAAGGAACCTACAGGAAGGCATTTCATATTACTGTTTTCTAATGTCTTCCGTGGTAAAATTAAATACCGAAATTATATGAATGATGACACTTCTTATTGCAAATACAATAACTTACCTGCAAACGATTAACGTGGCGTAACATATATATCCTGTAGCCACCTTTGATAAAGGGATTATCCAACACAAAAATAATTTTCCAATCACATAAGTTCATGACATCAGAGCGTTCAACCAAACTAACTCCTCAGCTTTATAATATTGGTACAAAAGTATAAATTTATATCATCATACGAGTATATCGATATTCAACAGGGAGATCACCGACAGGCACCGTACTATTTGCATACACAGTACACAGCAATCGCCCGTGCCTCGACGTGGAGACAGTTAGAAATCAATCTTTGGTTGCGATAGAAATTTTACGCTATTGTGACGCAATCGATATATGGCGGCGTTGAGTTTCGCCATTTAACGGAACGGAACGTACCGTAGCGGGATCTACTCTGCTAACCAGGAGACAGTGTGAAGCTGCCATATAATTGATATGTATAGATATTTTTAGCTAATTGTTAATCCTGGTTAAACAGTGTGGCACTTGATAGTGTGTGTACCATTCAGCGTATAATATGGTTTAACATCGATAGAAAATAATTCTAGGTGGAAAAAGGCGGCGTTGAACTCCGCCTTTCATTATCTGTCGCGTTTACAGTCGCACGCTTATGCCCCTGCTCGTGACTGACCTTATGTATAATTTATTTTATTAAATTATTTTTCCTCGAAGCAGACGGGACTGTAAACGCGAAGATTGTGGGTTTTGGTTCCCACTCGGGGAATTCTTTATTCTCACACAGCATTGAGTTCCACAAAAAACACGCAATGTCAAAAGAAGAGAACGCAGAGTTTTAATCCTAGGATCTCTGTTTATATGAAGGCTAGAGCGTGAAGCATTAAATATAGATATGGGATAAAAAGAACACTAAAAATCATCTTCACTGTATTGAATTTCCTCAATGAAACTTATACCAGTGGTTACAGGTACCATACTTATTTGCATATCTCTACACGCTCTGTTAAAGACGACAAGCTATAGGTTATAAGAAGATATCAATAATATTATAATATAATTTAAAATAAGGTCCTCGTGGCGCAGTAGTAGTGTCTGGCTGTAAACGCGACGATTGGTGGTTCGATTTCCACTCCATATAGTAAGTTATTTTCATTTTCTCGCTCTGGTATTAACATTAATAGCGGCGTTCGTTCCCTCACTCATCACTCAATATCTGAATTGGGCGGTGCGTGAAAACAGAACGTCTTAACACTAGGTTCCCTGTGCCTACCCTGCTATATGAGAAATACGGCGGGAAACCAGAGTAAAATATTATATTCTTATCCAATAAACTATAACACTACATCATACTACTACAGTATAGTTGAGTAAAAATAGTTCTACAACACACTGAAACAATGTTCGCTTTGTTACCAACAATTAATCAAACTTCTGGGGGTAAGCTTATAAGAAATTTAAAAGCTTCCAACTTGATAAGCTTCATTAGTTAGAACTAAAATTATATATACATAAACGTAAGAGTATATTATACCTCATTATGTTAGCGTAAAAAGATCTCGAGACTATAAGTGGCATTTACAAATCAGCTTCACGCGAATGGCGAATATAATATTAAGACACTCCGTTGCCGATATTTCACCGAAAAGATCTGGTTTTTCTTTAGGCATTGCCTGTTGAATGGCGGTACTTAACGCCGGGCTTTTGCCTTGGTGTCAGAGAGAAGCAATGAAAGTATTAATAAATAATAATTCATTCCCTCGAGTGGGGATCGAATTCACAACCGTCGCGTTACAGTCACACCAGTCAGAATCTGCGCCACGACAGCCTTAATTTCATGTAATTTCAACTTAGCTTAACTTCGCTTCTCGTTGTATCCCAAACGGGGTAGTCAGAGAAAACGTACCGCCAAACGCTACGTACAAACATACCTCTTTCGCCTCATCTATTGTCATAAACCTCTTTATGCATACCCTGCGGGGAATCCTCAAGCTTTTTACGTGACCTTCCTCCAGTATCTTTGATACTGTGTTTCCGAAGTTCAACCGAGGTCTCCCCCTACCTCTCTTGATGGAAAAGTGAGCGGTAAGAGAGGTTAAGAGAAGTTAATTAAAATGTAAATATAATATTTCCATTATTATATACTCCTTAGTCGTCGAATGTATTTTTTTTGCGTGGACTTTAAGTCATAAATTAAAAAAAAAAGTTTTTCCGTTCCCGTAGAAAGTTTGAGTCTTTCCATCAGCAACCTACATACATGCCAAATTTCAAACACCTAAGCCACGTAATCATTTATACATTTCTAGCATTCTTCCTCACACATAGTAAAACACAAAAATGGGAAACGTATCCACTACCACTCAAATCTCACCTGCAATCATCCACTTCACCATATTGCCCAACAAAGGTATACCAAGCTATACCAAAGCTATAAAATCGCCCGCCGTACAATCTCATACTAAACACAATCGTGAGGAATATTTGAGAGACTATTATAAGCTGCCGTACGATACATTGCATGGCGCATGGAAATATACGTATATCATTGTTGTTTTATTGTGGGAATATAGACAGTGTACACTTGTTTGTTTTACAAAATATCAACACTAAGACTAGGTTCCCAGGTTCCCCCTGCTTCCTCTGCTGTGTAAGGGATACAACGTGAAGTTGATTTAATTTTAGTTTTCCCACGGAGGTGCCCTTATTTTTTAAGCTACGAAATTGAATAAAGTGTTCACTAGTATAATAATTAAAACGGGTTTATATATGTACCTACACAAGAAGGTAATATTATTTTAGTGTAGTTTTCTAAGAGCTCAAATATAAAAGTCATTATTATTAGAATAAAAAAAAAAACAGAATAATATCAAACGCTATCTATTTACCATCAATACGAACTCTTTAATCCTGAGTGGATTTAATAATTACCCTAACCGAGAACAGAACCAGCTAACCACGAAACGGCTAGCCCCACAAAAGCGCCATCACATCATATTACTATTTGAGATGTTTCACAGATCGTCTTACCGAAACTCTGGGGAGACACTCGAACCGGAAGAACTTTAGTTACGCAATATACACGTTATTATTTGGAGCGTAAACGCATAGTGAATATTTAGTCATATTTAATCCCTTATGGGATCTCTGGATATGTTGTGGAATCGTATCACTGTATTTTCTATTCAATTAATCACCGCTACGTATTCAAATCCATATTTTTTAATAGCTTCATGCTAATTCTCACATATATCAGTGTAGGAAGAAGGAATCAAGAATGTAGTGTCTTGAGCTTGACACTGCGTTCTCCACTTTTCGCCAAATTCTCGAGACATTGCGTGTTGCGTGGCGTAACTCATCGCCGCCATTATCTAGTAACCAGAGCAAACTAATTCCTACTATATAATTTTCTACGAGTGGGAATCAAACTCACAGCCGTCGCGTTTACGCCCTAATGATGTGCCGCTGCGCAACGATTGTCAAATCTTAAAAGCATAAGTAAAGGTAAAAAATCAATTGTTTATTAGATACAACATGTAACGTACACAGACAAACAAATAGATACAATGTACATGTCATCTTTAACAAGCCTTCTCTTTATGTTAACATTGTAAATATTTTAAGATGAAAGGATGATAATTTGAAAATAGACTTAAATGTTAACTTGTCACAATTAAAATTCGAGCGTCCTAACTTAGTTCAGAATATGAATCGGGGAACAAAATTTTGAAACAACTGATGGACGGACGGACAACAAAGTGCTCCTATACGGATTGACTTTTTTTGCATTTCGGGTACAAAACTCTAAAAAAAAAATACAAATTGACATTTAAAAACTTTTGCATTCCATTTTAAAATAAAATAGGTATATAAATAAAGAAAACCAAATACAATATTATTAAATGGAATAAAAGGAACGTATCTAAAGTCCAGTCACAAATGAAAAACTATAACTTGTTATGTCTAATGTTGGCAGCATTAATTATAGTCTCTCGAGATGAACTTTCCAGTGACAATGATATGTGCCTATTATTGTTCGGAAAAACAATGAAATTTATAGACGATATAGGCTGAAGTAGTTTATATAACGACTATATAGTTGTCCCCCGCAACTATGCATAGACTTTAAGACATAAAACACAATATTTTGTATATTCGTAAGAATTTCAAGAAATCCTTTCACATTTGTGACGACCCTTAGGCCGGCCTCTATAAACCGCTCTCAAGTCTGAGATCAATTTTGAGATACCGTTTTCATCCAAAAATTATATATCTATAAATGAATGCGGCACCTCAAGATCGATCTTAGGATTGACAGCGATTTATAAATACGGGCCTTAGATAATATTGAATAAGTTAATTATATATTTTTTTGTTTTTGTATAGAAAATTAATACATTTTTTTATTAATTTAACGTTTACATGGCATTATTTTTGGACTATAACTTTTTAGTCTTCGAGTGTATTAGAAAAGAATATTTATGTATGTATTTAATGGTTTTTTCGGTTTTAGTTTCACACTCTCTCATCATCGTATATATCGAATATATACATTGTGTCTTTTTGTATTAAGTGACATAACTCAACGCCGCACTTCATATTATTAGGGCGAGGATATCAATATAATTTGTTCCTTTGATTGGGGATCTGATTAATTTAACATAACCAAAACAAGTTAAGAGAAACCTGGGAAGTCCGACAGAAATAAATTTATATGAATATCAATACATGAGCAAACCGTTTCACGAGGCCTTGGGGACACCTAAGTTACTTTCCTTTATAACTTCCTAACTAAGTAATTTAAATTGACCCTTTCGATATGCTAAAATATACACACTTTTCGTGTTTTTATACTTTTTTGTTTGGAAGTTTAGTTTAGTAAAATGTAATGTAATTTCCAATTTTAGCAAAAAAATATGTAAAAAAAATATTTTTCGCTGCCAGTTGTGGAGCAGAGGCACAAACTGCGACGGTGGTAAGTACGACAGATTGTGGATCTAATTCTCACTCGAGAATTCAGAATTTGGCGGAAAGAGGGGCACGGGAGTGTCTTAACATTAGATTTCCAGGTTCCCTCTATGCTTCCTGCCTACCCTGCTATGTGATATATTCTTAATAAATATATATATTTATTAAGAATATATCATTGTGGTGCAGCGGCACAGCCCCGACTGTAAACGCGATGGTTGTAAATGATTTCCACTCAGCGGAAAGAATTATTTTCATTGCCCCGAACTGGTAAAGAAAGGAAGATAAAGCGCGTCGTTAATTTCCGACACTCTACACGCAATGTATCGATAGTTGGACGGTGTGTGGAAAACGGAGTGTCTCAACACCAGGTTCCCTCCTCCACTGACTACAGCAAGTATGCGAAATACAGCGTGAAGCTAACAAAAACAAAGCGTCCAAATTCGAAAAACGGGCCTGTATGTTTCCACAACTTAGGGACGCCCTTAAATAATTATACATGCAAATAACATCTTGATGGCCACTGTAAGTGATACGCTAATTCTAAGCACGAGGGATTTGTATTATAAATTGTTTAACTGGCTTAAATATCTGCCTACTATTTAGAAAATTACTTTTTTTTTGTTTCATAAAGATTCATATTTGATTTTTGTTAAGTCATTATTTTGTTACTATTATTATTATTATGCCTTTACGCTGTATATTTCAGGTTAGTCAGAGAAAAAAACCTATTATCAAGACACGTGTTGATTAGCGGAACTCAACGCCGCATTTTAATAATAAAGGTGATGCAATACATCCATATATAACTTAGGTACCTATATATATATATATATATATATAAAAGGACTTGTGCTGACTGACTGAGGTAAGACGCACGCAGAGCCGTAACCGCTGTGCGTAGAAACGTGAAATTTGGGCAGATGTGTATTTTCATATTCTGGACATCCACTAAGAAGGGAATTTGAAAAATTTTAACCCTAAAGGGATGAAATAGGGGTTGAAAGTTTGTATGGAAAAAAAATTTAATCTGTACCGATTTTTATAAAATTTGAAATTCAGACTCTTAAAAATATTTCATTGAACACGTGTATCATAGTTTTTAAGAATTCACCCCCTAAGAGTTCAAATAAGGGGTTGAAAGTTTATATGGAAAAATCTTTAAATTGCCACCGATTTTTATAAAAATGTTAAATGCAGACTGTTAAAAATATTTTATTGAACACGTGTTTCGTGGTTTTTTTAGAATTCACTCCTAATAAGCGGGCGAAGCCGCGCGCGCCCTCTAGTATATATATATAATTCGATCACCACCGTAAGTGATATGGGTTGGGGACACACGAGATTTGGACCTTGCAAATTGTTTTATTACTAACTAACTTAAAACGTGTTTTACATACGCCGCTGTATAATCCGTATAAATCAGTTATAATAAAGTTATTGTACGGTTTTGATGAAGTTTTAGTTAGGGATTCGAGACACATGGATAGTGGAGACATACTGCTTACTTGTTGTATAGAACGATGGTAGCGAGTTTGACTTTATTTATAACATCGTATCTGGTAAATAGACATGTAGTGGTATGTGACAGTCATATTGTAAAAGTAACGGGTTTGGGTCCGATTCCATCTCAGGGGAATGAGTTGTTTTAATTTTTTCGACAAGGCCAACTTCTGCCACTAAATATGTAATGTCTCGACATTTCGGCACGGTACATAAAAAAAGGAGAGCCTTAACTCTATTTTCTCTTTGCCTACTCTACTGTAGGTATGTGGGATACAACGTGGCGCTAAAAATGGATTTAACCTAAATATTCAAATCATTTGGATACCTATTCAGCAATATATGTTTATTCTCGAATAGAAAATGAGAATTAAAATACACTACTGTAAATACTTGGCGAGTAGTTTTGCATAAATACAATTACTTCGAATTTACTGGGCACGTAAAAAAATATATAAAATTATAAGAAAGCACCTTTTCTTAACTTTTCGCCCATTGTCGTTAACTTTGCATGATGTATGGCAAAAGCTAACGTTTTAGTTTTTCTGTCTAGACCGGAAACCATATACAAATATATATACTTTTAGCTTCACGCTGTATTCCACATATAAAGTAGACAGAGAGTATCTAGACACCACGTTCCCCACATACCGCCCAATTTTCGAGACATTGTCTTAATACCAGAGCAAGAAAATCAAACCTACAACAATCGCGTTTACAGTCATAACATACGCCACGGCGGCCTCAACAATGTAAAATAACAATATTAAATGTCCCGACGCAAGATTTGAGCCTTGATCTGATCTGAAACACAATACCATGCCATAACAAGCATAGCCACAAGGCAAAGCTAGTTAAGTAAACCAACTATTAGGTACATACGACCCCTTGCCCGTAGGAAACGAGGGGTCGCGAGGACTCTTATGATATTAAACGGATATACATAGCGACTGTAACGCACCTAAGAAGCACCTAAACGTTGTACATGGGACAAATGATGATGGGGGTTGATTTTTTTTCCTAATTATATACTTGATGACTAAAAAAAATATGGCATTTAATAGTTATTTCATTGCAGGATATATATTTTGTATACATTTTTACGAAAATTATGGAGACGGAGGAGTATGAAACTATGGACGGATGACGGAGAAGAATGAAATGCTAATATTTTTGACATTTAATTTATAACATAAAATTAATAGAATATACACTTATTTTATATACTCACACTACCATATTATGCTTGACGATACACACGTTTCTATATCAGCCCGGTTCACGCGAAACACGACGGAACCCCGAAAAATAACCAAACATATGGAGTTTCCTACATCCTATTAAAATAACAATAATAAATAACATTTGTGCGTCAAAACTTTTCTAAAAGTTTCGAATTAGAAATGGAAAGTGGAGAAAAAAATGTTGACAACATATAAATTGTACTTTCCGGGGGCACGATACGTGACTTTGTAGTGACGGGGATAAAACCTATCGATATTTAACCAATAAATTTAAAAAGTCGATATGGTGGCATCGATATTATTTAATATTTTAAGCATGTTAAATGTTGTACTCGCTAAACTGTTTACTATTAAAAAATGCAGAGTATTGAAAATAATACAACAACAATCTTCGAAAGAAATAGTTATGATATAATTAAAACTATTATCACATGTTTATAATATTTATTAAAAACTGTCAATATCTGTCATATTACAGTACCTAATAATGGACCAAATAATAGTGACCTCGTTCACGGTCACTTATCACAAAATTATTTTCACTTTTAATATAAAAAAAATACAGCAAAACGACATATATGTACATTTGAAAACATCTCTTACAAAAATATAAAGAAACCAATCCAAATAGAATAAATAAGTTTCTTTTGATATACAACTTAATATTAGAAACGAAACGATCGTTTCTAACATACACATACATACATATATACATATGTATGAAGTAAATTCATTCAAATGTATAGCCAGTTACTTCAATTATACCTTTTTATTTATCTTTCCTGTTTGCTATTACCATGTTTCCCTTTGGGATCCTATAGAGTCGAGTAACAGAACACTCAACTTACCTTATGTAATATATGTACATATATATACAATGTGTGAGTATTTTGAATATTACGTGTGGCGCGTTAAAATTATATAAGAAAAAAATATGTTTTTATAAACTTTCCTATTTAATAAAACCACTGAACAACTACCGAAAGACAGGTTTAGACTTAATTTGTATGTTGTATATATAGGAGCATGAGGTAAAATAGCAAAATCTTTATGTAATTAGCAAAAAGTCTCAGCCTGTTTAGAATTACGAGTATTGTCAATTTTTTTCGAAAATATACTCCGAGCGCGGCACTGGCAGAATCATTATGAATTTGATGTCAACAGAGATGAGTTCGGACAATGGAAGTGATCGATAATATGTATTTAAATCTTATACTATAATTTACAATTATTTCTCTGATTTCCTCATCCTGCAAAACTTCGGGTCCTGCATCTGCTCGACGAATCCATATAATAAGTTGTTTCTTATCATCACAAAATATTTTAAAAGTCGGAAAAGAAAACGCTTAAAAGTTAGTTTTCTCGTTACCCTGGTCCTCTCGTGGCAAGGTTGTAACGCAATAAAAATATTATATTGTTATCGGATGTGAACACGTGTGCAAATTTTCAAGAAAATCGAACACAATAAGAAACAAGTCGAAACAGCATTGCATAATTTTCTCGCATAGATAAATATCAGAGAACCTAAAAGTCTAATGATTGAACTAAAAATCTCGTGATTAGATTAAAAATCTAGCAATAGGACTTAAAATCGATTAAACAAACTTACAAATACTTTTTAGAAAACGTTAAATTAACTTTAACGTAGCGGAGCTTAGTCTATTTGAAGCATATTTTGAAATCAATGTAAATTACGATAAATAATGTCATGTAAGTAGGTATTACTTATTTTTAAACTCCGACTGCTTTCAGGAAAGGCAAAAAATAAAAAACTATTTTATATAATAGGCTATATTGCTTTTTGAGGCCGCCGAAATGTGTCGCTTGTGGGTTCAATTCCTACTCTAATGAAACAAATATTTTTTTTATAATTTCGATCTGATATCAAGACTTGTATAGCAGCTAAAGAAAAAATATTAAAATATTTTTTCAAGCGTATACGACGCTCGTACAAATAAACATTCCTGGTAGAAACCTACGCAATATCATTTCATGTCTCTTGCTCTGTGATTCTTTATGTTACTTTCACTGCAAATTGAGTGTTCATTATAAAGTATTTGGAAGTTGTTGACGCATTGGTACAGTGGTGGTAGCTTTTTATTTAGGAAGTGGTTACAAGTTCATACTTACTTAGTTTGTAATTGAGAGTTTCTTTGCTTTGATACTCGGCGTTTACTATAGTTTTTATTAATGACTTCTAGTTACTTTGACTTTCTTTGCTAAATAATATTTATTCGCCAAATCGATTGATAAAATCCACACCTCATTCTAACATAAATCTATCCATACCTTTTGTTTGTCCATCTTTTTTTTAACTTTATGTTGTATCCCGTATATAACAGGGTAGACAAAGTGAAGTTCTTTTAAGACACTCCATTCCAAGCCTAATTTTCAAGACATTGCCTGTTCAGTGTCGGATTTAATTCCTATTATATCTTCTAACCAGACCCGGAAAGACGACAACGGCAAAACTTAAAACTAAATCTCTGGAAAACAATCTGAATATATACTCCCAAAAATTACAACAACACAAAAAAAACTTATATGGAATTATTTCATTACCACTTGTATCGATATTGAGTTTGACAACTCTACACGCCATTATTTATTGACGTTTCACACTATCTATATACAGAGGTGTGTACAAGTATGTATAGAGAAGCTAACTGGGTCAATCTGTTAGTTAAGTTGAGTAGTTTTCAATTGTCACGGTTCTTGTTGTGGTTGCAGGTTCAATACACTGTTTCTTTGTAACTTCACGCTGTGTCCCTCCTATAGCAGGGTAGACAGAGGGAACCTGGTGACAATGCGCTCCTTTGCCCGTAGGACTATTAGGCGGCGCGCGTGGGATAAGGCCGTTACTTAAATTTGATAATGGATTGTTTTTATTTCCTCGCCCTGATAAAAAGACAAAGCACGGCGTTGACTTCCGTCACTCAAAAAGCAATGTCTCCAAAAGTAGGTGGAAAGACAACAACGACGTATCTTAACACTAGGTTCCATCTGCCTACCGTACAGAAAACGACATGCAGCTGCTTCTCAATTAGGCGGCAGCACTTAACCCCGCGTTTCGTCCTACCATAGAAAATTAAATTATAACCACAGATATCATATAGCTAGAGGCAATCAAGTAAATTATGATTAACATTATTAATACACATTTTCTTAAGATCACTGTACTGTCTACGCTTGAGGCCATTACTTAATTTTACATCTCATCTCATTGGAAGATCTAAGAAGGAAAAAAAAACACCCTCAAAACAAACGTTTGCAAACGGAGATTATAACGGTATCTAATTTAATTGAATTTGAATATTTTATGAATTTGGGAGAAGATTTTTGGTGTAGCACTGGCTATAATGCGTGGCTGTAGCTTCTGTCCGTATTTTTTTTTATTTTACATTTTGTATGTAATAAGCGGAACTCAACGCTGAGTACTACTTAATTAGACCGGTGTAACAAAAATTACCCTCACTTTGATCACAACATAATAATAAAAAAATAAATTCAAGTTCAAACCCCCAACTACCGTTTTTAACAATCAACCTAACCTACTTAACCAATATCTACAGGAATTAATACGAAAACTCATCAAACTATCGCGGCAAAACAAATTCTCCCGATGAGAGCCGCTATGAGAGTCGCTTGACGGATTACGTACAAGCGTTACATCAATATGTTGGAAATCGATTAAACTTGGAAAATCTATCGGCGATATTTTTAAAGCCTCTCGATCATCATCTTCTTTGGATGAGCTTTGGAAAAATATTTTTTTTTAACCTAATAATAATAGACAGAATTCAAACAATTATATGAAAATTAAATATATTGAGGGAAGTATTCCATATACAAATATGTAGTATTTCATTACCTACATACAAGAAAAAATGTTTTAGATGGGAATACGGAGAGAATGGGGAACCGAAGTGTCCTAATGGGAACGCAGTATCTTAACACTAGGTTCCCAGGTTCCCTCTGCCTACACTACATGGGCAGGATACTTTTATTAAGACACATTATAATTCACGTCCTGCTAATATACCTACATAATATGTTGAAATATTTGCGACTATTTCTTTTAAATATAAATTCAAACTAGTTATTACCAACATATACTACTCCAACAACTGCGCCAGTGTGGTGTCATAACATATTCCAGAGATTAACATTTCAAACGCTACAGTAGGGTCAACTTTGGTCTTTAAATTGTTTACTACTTAGCATAATCTTCGTTGCGGTTAAATCTGAGCGTTTATCATACCGACATAATATATTACATATGTATATTTACTTAAATATATTGTAATATTACTTAAAAAATAAAAAAAATGGAGGCCTGTGTAAACGCGACGGTTGTGGGTTCTATTCCAACTCGGATGAATAAACTATTTTCATACCTAGGTTAACAACAAACAGCGTTAAACTCCACCACTTAACATGCAATGTCTCAAAAATTGGATCGTTCGTGGACAACGGAGTATTTTAACACTAGGTACCCTCTGCGTACCCTGCCATAAGCAGAATACAGCGTGAAGCGTAAAAAATAACCTATTCTAACAATAACAAGCCTTCACACTTCCATTTTGATGCTGCTACATCCTTTATATGCAGCTATCTAAGTTAGTATTTGTATTAATACATAAAATCCTATGTTTCAACACACACAATGTACATACATACATACATTTAAGCCGATTTACCCTAAATACCGGTCACGATGGGAACATATGCTACCGTCTTAATACCCTTAAACTTACTGACACTGTAGTATAACAATATGTTTAGTAAACGTTTATATTTACATTATATTATTAGCCGCTGCCGGTGGTAAAACGGAAGTGTCTTTTTGAGAGTCTTAACACTAGGTTCCCAAGTTCCCTCTGCCTATCCTACAATGTGTGCGGAATACACCATACATACATACACAATGCATGTAAGCCGTAAGTAAGATTTTGATTCATTTTGCTTGCCACGATGTAGCATGGCAGGCAGATGAAAATTAGTGTTGAGACACTTCGTTCCCCATACACTAACATGAACCCCATGTTAACCTAATTTATTAGTACTATACCTATATCATTAATAATATTATTAATAAAATTCAAAGCACAAATATAAAAAACGTTTCATACATAAATACATTTTTTTATCAGCTTCACGATTTTCCGCAGTGGCGAAACTCAACGCCGCGCTTCGACTCGACACCAAAACAAAACAAAAAACATAAATTTAAAAAAAATATTCTATTTCCCTCGAGTGGGGATCGAACCCACAACCAGTCTCCTTTACGGTCACACACTTGTGCCCCTGCCCCCCAACTGGCTTCATATGTACATACGTACATAGACATACACACAGACATTAAATTAATTTCAAATCCTCAGTGCCCCTGCATTCAAAGGCAGTGCAGCAGGTATCTGTATGTATTTATAAGCCGATTTGGTCGTTTCAACGAGTTGACCGATGTGGTTAAACGTAATACGTGATATCTTTAGAACGTATGAAATATTATTATAACATACCATTTGGCAATACTGTATGTTTTAATTTGGTTTTAAACGCCGTGATGACACAGCGGAACGGTGACTGCCTGTACGCGAGATGGTTCTAGATACAATTTATATTCGGATCATTACTTAAGATTAACAAAAATTACGACGAAATAATTTTGATTTCCTTTGTCTTGTCACTAGAAGACAAAGCGCAGCGTTGAGTTCCAGCACTCAACTCGTAATGTCTTGAAAAATGGTAATCGGAGTGTCTTAACACTAGATTCACTTCTACCTACCCTGCTGTATGAGAATTAAACATATTTTTTATTTGCATCACCACACTAGTGAAATTTCTGCTCATCTCTTTTTAACATGCATTCACCTGTTGTCTAACATTATCTTTTTTTTATCTTGCAAGCTCCTTCATGGGTACACCAACTGGCACGTTCGGAATAATATAACAAAATAAAAAAGCTGTGGGTTTATTAATATCATCCACAGGAAAAAAGTTGAAAACGGAGAAAAGAGTCACTTAAATTCTCTATTTTTTTCTATCAAACGAAGTAAAAAAAACCTAGAGTAACGAAAAATATATTTCATAATTCATCCAAAGTGCTAAGGAAACCTATGATTCAATACCGCTGTTATTATTATAGTAGCTATTCATAAAACGTTATTAGGGCGTCTAAACGGAGATTACCCTACAATGACCTAGATTCATGTGACATCCTATAAAATAGACCGTTGACAAAAAGATACATTGTTGCAGCTTACCGCCACTCAGAGCCATTGCATGTTGATAGACGGAACTCAACGCCGCGCTTTGTCTTATGAGAAAAGAATCATAATAATTTATATGGCGTTTTAGCCACAACAGCGATGTTTACGGACGCTGTCCCATTCGTACTGGATATCATTATATTTAACTTAATGAAAAATATATAAATAATAGTGTCTTAAAGAAGCATATGTTTTCTTACCTTCTGTAGAATAGAACAGATTTATTTAACTTACACAACGCAGTATACAGTAAAATTGATGCTTACCTGAAAAAAAAAAAAGATAATATTAGTATTTTTACCAACATAATTTATAATATAATTTACAAGACGAATGGTAAAACAAATTAAAATAATAATATTACAACTGTTTGCTTTCTAGGAAACTATATGCTAGATCTATTTTTAGATATACCTCTCTGAGCTATGTTATATTGACATTGTTTACTATGTCGGTTCTAACTAGTTCAAATCGTTAAATATTATGATTAAAGAGGTGTGCGGAGACCGTAGCGTTTAACACCCCGTTCACTCTGGCTACCACGCCGTGCAGGCTAAAAAATATATAGTTATACATATAGTTGGGCATGAATTCTAGGGATTTTTTTAGTAAATTCAACACGCGTCTAGAATGCCTCCAGAACTCGGTGAAAGTGTGGAACGGAGTGTTTTAATATTAGGTTCCCTCTGCCTACCTTGCTGTGTGCGGGATACACCGTGAAGCTGATTTATTTTTTTGAAATAAACGTCAGGCCTAAAAGAAATATTCAGTTGGTATAGAGAAGTCGCGTGTTGGCCGCGGGAACTATATCTGAAAGGAGTACTATGCTATGTCTGTCCCTGGAATTAGACCTTCGGGCGCCCAAGTAAGCGATGGTTGGATGTCGTGATGCAGGATATGGGAACTAAAAGACTAATCAATGAGAACGAGGAAGGTCGAAAAAAGTGGAGTAATTTAAATCGAAAGACAGATTTTGGCAACAAAAGCCGGTATAAAAACAAAGAAGAAGATGACGATGTGAATGATTAAGGGATTCGCTCCATTCTCTACTCTCTCTCTCTCTATACGTTGTTGAACCAGATTTAGTATAGTCTATGATTTTAATATCACCATTACCGTAAAACATAAAACGCAATTGCATATAACAGCAATCGCATCTAACAAAAAGTAACCGCCACAATGTTTAAAATACAAAATATTTACTAGGATATTTGAAATAACAATGTATTAATGTATTATAATACAGTTGCTGGAAATGCATTTCGCAATGTTCAACAATTACACAAACATATAAAATTATTATTAACTGTAAATAACTTAACTATATTTTCATTTCGCTCTGGTGTCGAGGCAAAGTACGGCGTTGAGTTCCGCCACTCAACACGCAATGCCTCCAGAACTCGGCGGAAAGTGGGCAATGGAGTGTCTAAAATGTTTAAAGTGTTATTCTATTGTTAAGAAAGAAAAATTTTTTTAGAAACGTTTACGAACATAACCAAGTTGTGACAAGTGTATAAGAATTTTGCGTACCTCACGCAACGTATGGATTAGAGGTTAGAGCGCTTCGTCGTATTTCCGCACATAAAAAATAGGCAAGCAGGTAAACAGAGCGAACCTCGGAACCGACCTTAATCTTAAGACACTCCGTATCCATTTTCGTCCAATATTTTCTGCTAAATTATCGAGGCGTGAAGCCCGAAAAAAAAAAAACATTTATATAATCCAAAGATTCTTAGGTCGCCGTGGCCTGTAAATGCGCGTAACAAAAAAAAGTGCGGCCAGGAGAGTTCCGCCACTCAGCATGCAACTAATATGCGCCTGCGTAGAACACTATTATGCATGCTTTATGCATATAAATAGCTTCCTAAATCACTCCGGTTTATTAGTGAAAACCACATGAAAATCCGTTGGTAGTTTATAAGATAGATGCTTACATTAGCGGGAAGTGACTATATTTTACATCGACTATGTAAATAATATAAATATACATACATACATATGAAAATATTTTTTTTCAGCTTCACGTTGTATCCCGCATATAGCAGGTCATAGGGAACCTAGTCTTAAGTTACGCTCTGTTACCAATAAAAAAAACATTTGTAGGAATCAAGCAAGCAACTATCTGCTGAATTTTCGAGACATGCATGTTGAGTGGCGTAACTCAACGCCACGCTTTTGCCTTGGTAACAAAGAAAAGAAATAAATATATTAAGAAAAAACAATTCATTCCATCCTCAACTGTCGCGCTACACTCGCACGCTTTTGCCCCTACGCCACGTCATACATACATACATACACATATTATTTAAAAAAAAACTTGAAAGTTCAACTTAAAGTAAACGCTTTGCGAACTTAGATAGCGCGTGCGGGGGACACGTTAATCATATCATAGCTCCACAACCACTTGATAATACCTACTTGTATGAAAACTTGGCTTGGGCGTTTGTTCTTACGTCACTTTTGGAAGGGTTGAAAATAAAAATGAACTAGTTGCGTCATCAGATGCTGCTTAATACTGTTATTCTGTTTTCTATAACATCACTTTCGCTGTATTCTACATATATGAAGCTACCTTGATGGTACCGAGAATCTAGTCTTAAGACAATAAGTCCCTCGTGTACCGCTCAATTCTCAAAATATTGTGTGTTGTGTTTTCTCTACCACAACGAAAAAAATATAATTAATTCATTCCCCGATGGTGGATCGAACCCACAATGATCGAGGTACCAATCAGACGGTGTTGCCCTGAACGTGCGACTATAGCATTGCCTACATATTTGGTAATCAGAAAGAACTTTGTGTCAAGTAGATGATTTAATTAAAAAAAAACTTGATTTTCATCGGCGATAGCTAGCTGAAGACTGACACTGACAATGATATTAATACTTGTATATAAAAAAAATCGAAAGAATACAATATTTTATCACTAAATTCTTACAAAAACAAGACATGCACGAAGATAATAAAAGGAACTCGCGAAATTATCTTTAACCCGCAATCCAAATGGGCTGTTTCACTCCGCACTCACATTCAATCAAAACAATGCTTTTTATTTCTATAAAATGAGGGATTTGAAGCCCATCCTGTATTGCGGTGCAAGCGTGGTGAAAGTAGTATTGAGAAAGTACAATATATACCCACACATAGCAGGTTGGGCAGAGGGAACTTAGTGTTAAGACACTTCCTTCCCATAAAGGCGCTTCCGCGTGCCACTTTCCGCCGCATCTGAGGGCACTGCGTGTAGAGTGGCGCTCAACTTAGCACTTTGCCTCGTTGCCAGATCGAGAAATAAAAACTAAACATTTCATCTCTTCGAGTGAGAGTCGAACCCACAACTTTTTGCGATCAAATACATCAAAAACGACGCTTAAAATGACCCATACAACATATATACATACCTACGATACCTAAAATTAACCAAAAAAAAAAGGAATCTTCAAAGTTTTCTTTAACCGTCAAACCAAATGGTCCATTTCATTTATAGCAACACCGCACTCGTAATCAAAACAAAAGCGTTTATTTCAAATGCTTGTGTTTTTAGGAAATCGTTGGAATTCTTACGAAACACGAATAATTGTTCCTCCGTTTCATTTGATCTGTGACGACAATTAAGTACGTATTTATAAGTATTTATCACTTCCGGTTTGTATTTTTTTACTTTATTTATTTACGAAAACAGTTTCTCTTATTTACTTAAGTATTAGTTTAGCTCATCATGTTCAAAGAAATTCTTGTACCCTATCATCATCATCATCATCATCAACCTGTCTGTCCAAGGCTGGCAATTCTGGACATAAGCCCCAATTGGCATGCCAAAGTTCATATTAAGCTGTGATACAAATAAATTAATAACATAACCTTTTTTGTTGCAAGAATAAAATAAATAAAAAAATATTCGAACTTATTAGATCTCAAATAAAAAAACTCTTTGAAGCCAATAAATATAAATCAACATCTGTCGTACATTTACAATTGACATCGGAAACTATAAAAATTCCCACTAATCCTAGTAAGTTGAAATTTTGTTTGTGATCATTAATATCAATCTGTCTGTAGAATTGTCTATTCTACACATAATATATAAGGGGTTTAATATAAGGCCTGCATCGTTATACAGTGGATTGCATCGAGACTATTAATATAATAAAATAGAGAGTTCCTGAGATTATCGCGTTTAACGCAACAAGTTCTTCAGCAGTATAACATTAGATAATCATTTGTCTTATTGTAAATCGAACTCACAACCATCGTGTGTCCTAACCAAAACGAATATTTTATTTACGGTCAATGCCCTTCACTTGAAGACCACTGAGGGGTTCCTAGACCTTCCGTAAACCGATAGACACGTGAACATTGGAATATAATATAGAAGCCAAGAAACTTAATTGATTCAGAGTCTTTAGATGCGTTCTGATGTCTTTTATTGATGAAACGATTTTAATTTAATGAAATTCTTGAGAAAAGTTGAAAAAGCCACAAAATAAAAAAGATTGGTCTGAATGCGATGATGTTGATGGGTTCGATTTCCACTCAGGGGAATAAATTATTACGTTTTCTCGCTTTGATAATAAGGGGCAGTGTGTGAAGGACGTCACGCACGCTCTTAACTAGATTTTCTCTCTCTACCCTTCATTATGTGGTATAGAGTGTGTGATCTCGATGTCCATTCGGAGAAAAATAAAGCTTTCTCCCAAATTAATAAAGGAAATCGAACCACGACAGTTTTAAGGTCTTTTAAACGACTTTTGAGATGACGAAGCAAAACACACTTCCCCAATCACTTCAAACGAAACAAGAACGTGTTACAGAAATTGGATAGTATAAAGAAAAACTACCGGAAGATATAGTACACAAATCCACTTAAACCAGATATCCAGTAAAAATCTACACTAAAACTGTTGAATCTTAATAGACGAATAAAGTGAAACGAAACTAACGACCGACGAATCAAGATGGCGATCGTTAACCTAACAACTAGCCGTTTGCTAAATTCAGTGGTGAGAAGACGCGAAAGGATGCTATCGATAGTTGTGAATACAATTTCAGCTAGCAAAATTTTAAATAATAAACAAATTATAGATATTTTCAGAGTGTAATACACAAAGTACATTTTTTTATACTTCAGGCTGTATCCCGCATATAGCAGGGTAAGCAGAGGAAACCTAGTGTTAAGACACTCCGTTTCAAAATTTCCGCCGAATTTTCGAGGAATTGCGTGTTGAGTGGCGGAACTCAACATAGCACTTTTGCCTTGGTATCAAAGCGAAGAAATGAAAATATTAATAAATATTAATTAATTCCTCCTGATGAGTATAAAACCCACAACCGTCGCGTTACAGTCACACGCTTGTGCCCTGCGCCATGACAGCCTCGTTTTTATATTTATCCTGATATACGTATCTATCTAATGCATCCTAATCATCTTAATTAATTTTATCATAATAAATATATATATTTTTTAATTTATGAGAGAATAAATATGTAATATTTTCATATCCTTTTAATAAGGCAAAGCAACGTGTGCAGAACGGAAGAGTTTTAATGGGCAGTCGCAGTTTTAATGAATATAACAGAAGAGCCAGAAAATACTTACAAGAATAGAGTTTATTATTAAAAATCAATAAAAATCCAACATAAAAAAAATATATCAATTCCCTTTTATCATCAAGAACAATGTTGTGTCTACGATTTTTTACTGTTTAATCACATTTTTCCATCTTTGTATAGCGATAGTGCCAACTTTATTTTTTACTTTAAAGCGGCACGAGGTGTGACTGTAAAACCGACTGGTTGTGGGTTCGATCCCCACTCGAGGAGATGAAATATTTACTTAAATTTATATTTCCATTTCTTCGCTCTGGTGTCGAGGTAAAGCGCGGCGTTGAGTTCTGCCACTCGAGCACTGCCAACTGAGTGTTTTAAAACTAGGTTCCCTCTGCCTACCCTGCTGTAAGCGGGATACAGCGTGAAGCTGATTTATAAAAATAAAATATTAATAATTAAATATGTGACGCTTTTATCAATACAAGAAATGTACTCGTACACCGGACGTCAAAAAAAAAGCGATCGTAGCCAAGCAAGAGACGTTACAACTAAACAATATATGACAACTCACACAAATGCAAAGCTCAGCTTATACCTCGAGGGCTGTCAAAAATAAAAATATATTTTTTTATTACAATATTCCATAGTAGTAAATAGTCACAACTGTATACGTTTCCAACTGCAGCTCTGACCAATTGTAACAATAGTACTTACAATGTAAGTAAGTACTGACATTGTATATACATGCTAGTGGAATTAAGAGCTTCCTGCTTTTTGAAGTCGGTCACAACACTCGACGACTGTTGAGTCATCGTTTCTTCTTAATAATTCGTTTTTAATACAAATTAAAAGTTATATATATTTTCAAGTGCAACGTATGGGTCTTGGGTTTAAATCACAATAAGGGGAACTTGTATACATTTTATTTCTTTAAATTTAGTCCGTTATAGCGCAGTAGGATACACTCGTGGGAATAATTATATTTATGTAATTAATTATTTATATATATGTATTTATATAATTAATTAATTATCCCTGCTTCTGTACACAATCGCAATGTCTGTCGAGGAATTAATTATTTTAAAACTTTTGATACGGAACCCTAAAAAGATGACTTTTTACAAATTTTCCTCTGCCTCGCACCGTCAAGTAAGCTAGACACGTAAAGCTTACATCGCACTGCAAAAAAATAGCATTTAAAATAACCAAGAACACTCGAATTTTCAGGAAATACCTACAAAATTCACCGAGCGCAAAAAATTAAGCAAATAATCAAAATGCAAATGAGGTATTAGCGAAACGCCGCTCTTTTAACACACGCTTTACTTTTCAAGACGGCCACCCATCAGATTATACTTTATTTACATATAAAACTGCACCGTGTTAAATTAATTATACAATTAGACATTGTGAAATCGTATTACAGAATATCTAGATACAATCACTATTACTTATCCCACGGGAAAACAAAGATTATTGTAGATTCCTTTTATGAAACTTTCCGAAAAATATTATCAGGAAAGTAATTTGTTTCCCCGAATGGGGATAGAACCTACAACTACTACATTTGCAGTCAGTCCCTGCGCCACGGTCACCTCAAATATTAAACTTTTTCATCATTTATCAATATCCTATATTCTTTTATACTTAACAATTAAGAGATATAAGCGCTCTCTCTTTATATAACTTCACAGTGTCTCCCGCATATAGCAGGGTAGGCAGAAGAAATGCACATCATTCTCCATGCACCGCTTAATTTCCGAGACATGGCGTGTTGAATGGTGTTGTCTACTAGAGCGAATGAAAATAACTCAAAATAGTGGGAATCAAACTCACAACCGTCTTGTTTAAGGCCAGACGCTGTTCCGCTGCGCTACGAACGACTCTCTATATTTCTATAAAAAAAGTTAAATTTGAATACATGGTGTATTGTTACAGTAAAAACTATCTTTTTCGATCGTCGCTTGATATAAATTGTATGTAAAATGCTAACAAAAGGGGCAAGGCAGCGTGAAAGCACAATACTGCCTTCAGGCTGGACTAGTGCTGTGCTTGAATGATATTTGTATCGATATTTTTTTCTTCCCAATTTTCATTTAAAACAAAAAAATCCCACAATCTTTAGTATTCAAATTATACTATACAAATCGAATAAATCAAGAAAATCAAATAAATTTGTTTATATATGCTATCGTGGCGCTATTAACGTTAGGTACGTTACTATGACCACGATAATTTTTGGATTTTGATTTGATTGGATTCGGCTCGAGAGAATGCTTATATATTAATAATATTCAAAGGCAGATGTAGAAACGTGTTGGTTGTGGGTTCAATTCCCATTTGGGGATTGCTTTATTTCCATTTGCTAGCTCCGGTAACGAGTGAGTTCGGCCACACAACACGCAATCTTGCCAAAAATTAGGCAGAAAGTGGGAAACGGAGTGGTTTAACAATTGGCTATCTCTGCCTATACTGCTGTATATGAAATACAAAAAAACAAAACCTATATATAGATTTTTTAAAATTTACAATCCGGTTAAACAAATACCAGCGGTAGGTTATATCACTGAAAATGTATATGGAAAATCTTGAGACCAGGTAATTCTTTTTGCCTACACCGCTAATATATAAAAATTATAGATATAAGAAAATACATAAAAAATATTAAAATCCATACAAGTACCATGGATTGCACCTATAATACGTGGCAACAAAGGGAGTAAAGCAGCGTACAGCGCCTTGGGCTATCAACAGATAGTGATGCGCGACATCAATATCGATAATTTACAAAAATATACATGTACATTTAAATGAAAAAAATGATGTTTCATTTAATTTTTGATCCTTTAATTTTTTACATAAAAAAATTAAAAGGTCAAAATATTTTAAAAAGTTCACTTATTATTATTTGTTAATTTTCTTGATTTGCATTTAAAGATACGTAAGAGAAAACTTAAGCTCTCCACTTTACTACTTTTCTCCACCTCCACACAATCACTAACCACACAAAGACCTAAACAGCCTCACAAGAACTCAAGAATCACAATTTATTCCCCAATCGTCTATAAGTACAACAGAATGTACAGTGAACATGGAAAAAGAAAAAAAACGCAGACCACTTGTAAATAAAGCGTGTACAAGAGGAAAACACATTAAGCAAGTTTACACTATAAACAAAGTTTATAAGTCAGTTTAATTCGCATCCTATTTAGCGCGTTTAATCCACTTAGCGGGTAGCTTGAGTCACTGCGTTAAAAAGTTTTTTTTTTTGCTTCGCCACGCCACTAACAAAACTTCGCTGAATGGTTGGTTTCCGGTCATTAGAGTTAACTGTTACGATAAAATTAAATGTCTTGAGATACATATAATTTAGTATTTTATAATTAAAATTTTATCAATTGAGAAAGATATCTACTTAATATGGATGCATGAATCCTTTATATGGATGACATAGATCCAGACTTTCGTCTGAACTACGATGGAAGAAATATGAAGGAATGTCTGATTTGAACGTAATGATTGAAGATTCAAATCTCATACGAAAGAAAATTTATCATAAATTATATATGTAATTTTTAGCTGATTATTTATTAATAATTTACTCACATACCGTCCAATTTTGGAGACGTTGATCGGCGGAACTGAACACTTTGTTCTGCGGGGTAATGAAAAAATAATTCCCTCGAGTGAGCAGAGTGACTTATTACATGATAAGACCGATTTGATAAAATTTGAGAAAATATTGATATGAGAATATATTCGTAAGCGAGGCGTTCCATTCCGCCGGTCAACGGGCAATGTCTTAGACTCGTATTTATAAATCGCTCTCAAGTCCGATATTAATCTTGAGATATCGTTTTTATTGAAAGATACATTATATAATTTATAAATGAAAACGGCATCTCAAGATCGATAAAAGAATTGGGAGTGGTTTATAAATATGGGCCTTAAAATTTAGGGCGTAAAGCGGTGGATGGACTGTCTTCATATATGAGAAAAAGCGTGAATCTCAATAAATCACAAAAAGCAAAAAAATATATGATATGGTTGATAAAATACATATATTTTTTATTTCGGTCCATTTAAGTATTGAAGTTAAATTTATACTGCAGCCCTGCACATCACTATACGATACAATCGGTTAACGTGCGGATTGGCGTAATCCTGGGAAACAAGGACTGCGGTGTCCCCCGCTATAGATGCGAACCTGTTTACTTTGTGTGGGCACTGTAGGGTCACCATGTGGTAGGTAATTGAGGTTTTAGGCAGACATTATCGGAAAAGCAATAATTAACAAGTCGACAAGTATATTTAAATATCTACTTATTTGTTATTTACTTATTTTGGTCATCAACTATAATAATAATGCTGAGGAGGAATTTATTTGAAAGTTTATTTGAGAGCTGTCGATACAGCTTTCAAATAAAAGTTTTTAGGTTCCCTCCAATGAGGGAGACTAAAAATCTAGTGTTAAGACACTCCGTTCCCATTAAGACACTTCCGTTCCCAACTTTCTGAAGAATTATAGAGGCATTGCGTGTTGAGTAGTCGAACTCAAAAGCTATACCTACATTTTTTTTATACGATGTATCTAGCAAACTGCAGGGTAGGCAGAGGGAACCTAGTGTTAAGACACTCCATTCCTCACTTTCTGCTAAATTCTGGAGGCATTAAGTGTTGAGTAGCTAAACGCCGCGCTTGATCTCGACACCAAAGCGAAGAAAATGGAAATATAAATTTAAGTAAATATTTCATCACCTCGAGTGGGGATCGAACCCACAATCAGTTGGTTTTACAGTCATACTTTGTGCCGCTGCGCCACGACTGGCCTCTATAACTACATACTCATTAAAAATCCGACAGCAAGCAAAACCGTGGCAACCACAACACATAATATAACTAATTAATATCTACAGTGTCTGTCTGTCGGCACAACGGCGTCGGCGGCGTATAAAGGGGGATATTCAGTTATTTAAGCCCCGGGCGATGATGCGAATGAAAGGTTATTAAACGATTAGTTGAAAAAGTAAATTGTTTCTATGTAAGTTTGTCTGTATGTGAGTATTTTGAATATATATCAGTACTATGGAGATATAATAATGTTAGATCAAGATTAGATCTCGCTTATCTACGAATAAAATTGTCAGTATTATGTATTTATTATATGTTATATACACAACGGTACAGTCTCTGACTGTAAGCGCAGCGGTAGAGGGTTCTATTCCTGTTCGAGGGGAGGAATTATTTTGATTTGCTCAATCTGATAACAAGACAAAAAAAATGCTGTGGTTAAGTTCCACCACAAAGCGCAATGTCTCAAACGGAGTGTCTTAACACCAGGTTCCCTCTATCTATAGACCATACAGCATATGCAGCTTTCGGCAAAAATAATCTCTATTTACATTCTACAACGTTTTATAAATTTTGATCATATTAGGAGACAATGCAAGTATGATGGATGTTCTTTATGTAAAACTTACTGATAAGGGTGTAAGTATTAATTTTGAATTCACCTGTACATAATTCTTGTACCTAAAACCATCGTAAATAATAAAAAAAATTCAAAGAAAACTGAATGGTTTTAACTTTAAGATTTTAATTTCACGCAAGAATCAGTCTGAACACTATAGATATTAAATATAAAAAAAAACTTTTTCTAAGCAGTCCCAAAATAAACACAAAAATATCCATTATTCTGAACATAATTTAGAAATTGAAATAACCAGCTACGAAATTTCAGACAATACGAGTCGAAATATCAATTTAAAATGCTATAAACAAAGTAAAGTTATGTGGGTGAATTACAATAGAACAAAAACGTTTAAAATAAATCATAATAACAATATTAGGAGTCAATTTTAATTTGAGGCCGGTCGTGGCGCAGCAGCACGAGGTGTGACTGTAAAACCGACTGGTTGTGGGTTCGATTCCCACTCGAGGAGATGAAATATTTACTTAAATTTATATTTCCATTTCTTCGCTCTGGTGTCGAGGTTAAGCGCGGAGTTGAGTTCTGCCGAACACGCAATGCCTCCAGAATTGGGGTAGAAAGTGGGGAACGGAGTGTCTTAACACTAGGTTCCCTCTGCCTACCCTGCTCGAATTCGTATCAAAAGAGGAGGTTGCCAGTTGTATGATTATTATTATCTAAATTAGTTTTAATTCGGATTTGGACGGAGTGTCTTAACGCTAGTTTCCCTCTGTCTAACCTGTGAAATGCGGGATACATGGTGAAGCTGATTTCATTTGGTTTTTTTAGACTCAATTCGTATGTCGCCGATCGCCGAGAGGCAGAAAGAACCTAGTGTTATGATACTCCTTAAGGTGGGGAATTTTATGCCCTTTTATAGAGATCTTGAGTGTCTGCACTCAATGTGGCGATTTGTTTTGTTACCAAAGCGACGAAATGAATATAGTTTCCCCAGAACGTTAATAAACGCATGCATTACAGTGGGTAAAATGTATGGCCATACATCTACCAGTCCATAAGTACCACAAAATCCGTTCGAGACTATCATCATAATATGATAATTATAACAAAAGTATTTAAATTTAGCACAAAAGTTTATATGAAAAAGACTAGAACCCGGACCTCTTGGAAGCATCCAAACGTTCTAAGTAATTAAGTCGGACCTTAATTTTAGTCTTATCTCTATATAGGATCCATCACAACCGTTAGAACTTTTTCTGTTAAAAATTAACACTTCAAAAAATTATATTAAACTCCTTCTTTCTTTTGTTTGGTGGTAAACGGGAAGATATGACTCCAGCCTTCAACCCGCTTCCTCCATCACAATCTTCCTAAGCAAAGTCACACAAAAAAAATCTCCAAAATAAATATCACCTAATTATAACGCTGCTCGGCCAACAATCCCGTTAGCATTTCATTACGGGCGTCAACAGAGGCGTTCGGCCGAAAACGAAAACAACGAGAAAAATTAAAAGTTTGATTTGCTTAGAGCAAATTGAAATTTCTTCCTTCGGGTGCGATTTATTTTTCTTTTGTTTTTCCGTGTGCGAGTCTTTAATGAGAGCACCCACTATGTTGTTTTTGGACGTGGTCGTGTCTTTTCTGCTTTGTAGTTTCCATTTTTATGTAGTGTTAAACAACGTCGCTTCCAAGAAATATTTACATTTAAGTTTTTAATTTTTTATTTTATTGTTGATTTTGAAGCGTGTAACTGTAAACACGAGAGGTTATGGGTACAGTTCCCACTCGTGCAAAATTAGATAAATATTTATTATTTTCATTTCTTCGCTCTGCCGTCTGCCATTGAGTTCCGCCACTCAACAAAGAAAACCTCCAGAAATTCAGCGGAAATCGAAGAATGAAAGTGTCTTAATGGGATTGTCGTAACTCTACGTTCTCTTTGCCCACCCTAGTATGTGCGGGATACAACGTGAAGCTAAAAAAAGGCTGGTTTCACTAATAGCGTTCTTAGCCAAATAGTTTCGTCTATGCGTTGTCTGTCAATCATTCAGTACAGCTGAGTTCCGCCACTCAACACGTAACGCCCCAAAGTTCGACGGAAAATGGGGAACGGAGTGCCTTAACCCTAGGTTCCCTCTGACTACCCTGTTATATGCGGAATACACACGCCACCGGGTTCGATCTTTAGCTCTTCGC
Organism: Heliconius erato x Heliconius himera; assembly: GCA_013421005.1. Taxonomy (NCBI): domain Eukaryota; kingdom Metazoa; phylum Arthropoda; class Insecta; order Lepidoptera; family Nymphalidae; genus Heliconius; species Heliconius erato x Heliconius himera. Next base: position 62,113 of record JAATLQ010038263.1, read on the forward strand.
ATCCAGCTGTTGCCAGCCACTTTGCGAATGTCATCACCCCACCCAGCTGAAGGACATCTAAATTACGCTTGCCGAGGTGCGATCTCCACTCTAGAACGCGTTTAGCCCAACTGTCATCGGTTCTACGACAAATGAGACCAACCCACCACTTCAGCCTACTAATCCTTTGGGCTATGTCGATAACCCTGTTATAGACGTGATATAATAGCGTGAAACTAAAATAGATGTATATCGATTCTAACACCAAATAGTCGTGGGTTCAATCCTACATAAGTCATGTATGTTTAAAGTCAACTATAATTTTCTTGGCCGGAATAAATCTTGTCTGTCATACAGAGGGCGGGAAAATAACCAAATCATTTCGTTATTATAATAGAATGAATAAAAACGTGCAGAAAATACAAAACAAAATATTTTGCTATATTTCGCTTTCTATAAATAAATTAAATGTTATGGTTAATCTGTAAGAAAGTTTCTTTCTATGAGAACGTTGGATGAGGCTTTGATTCCCAGTCGGGGGAACAAATAGAATTAAAAACAAAGTACTGCATTACGTTACTTAGTTGTCAGAAAGTGGAGAACGGAGTGTATCAACATCATCAACAACAACAAAAAAGTGGAGAGTAAATGTAAGAAAATATTTTATGAAACATATATTTCATTAGGAGTATTCACTCTTACAAATTACAAAAGTTTAACTTCAAAAAAAAGTTTTCAAACCGCTGCTCTGTAAAGTGAAGTGTCAGATCCATCCATGTCTCATCGATCTTGTTGGATAGATTGTATGTAATTAATATTTAAATAGTAAAAAAAAATCTAAATTAAATCAGCTTCACGCTGTATCCCGCACACAGTAGGGTAGGTAGAGAGAGCCTTGTGTTAAGACACTCTGTTCCCCACTTTCCGCCGTATTCTGGAGACATTGCGTGGTGAGTCAACTCAACGCCGCGCTTTTGCCTCGACACCAGAGCGAAGAAAAGAAATTATAAATATAAATAAATATTTCACTTCCTCTAGTGGGAAACGAACCCACAACCAGTCGATTTTATAGTCACACTTTGTGCCTCTGCGCTAAGACTGGCCTTAAATATTAAACATTTAAAATAACCATGTTTTTATTGTATAAGAAAAAATCATAACATAAAACAATATATAAAAATGCAACTAACATAATATACTTGAATAATCAATAATTTTGCGTCATTGTTAGCTTCACGTTAGTGATAAGAAAGAGGAATAATGTTGTGTTAAGCCGTCCGTTCTTTATGCTTAGCTCACTTTACAGAAACAAACACAAGAATACTTATTTGCGTATGCGTTCAAACGCATGGCTTAGTGGTCAGAGCGCCTGGTTGGTTTCCAGGAGGCGCGGGTTCGAGTCCTGCTGCGTTCAAATTTTTATACGTTTTCTAAATAAGTATTTTTCTTTCCTAAGTGTGGAATAACACTTTAAAAATGTTTAAAAACACAATAATGTTTTCAATCAAACAAACATTTTTTTAAACATGATATCGTATAAACAACAACCTCATACATACTTCTTTCTCAATTACACATCAATACATCAAAAATGTAGGCAGATAAAACTTAATGTCAAGACACTCCGTTCTCTACTCACCGCTTATTTCTACTTCTCTATTTTCGAGATAATTTCAGTGACGAAACACAATACCACGATATGTCCTATCACTATATCTATTCCACTATCCACCTTCAACATAAAACATACAGAATACAAATTTAATACTACCTATTAAAACAGAGGCCAGCCGTGGCGCAGCGGCACGAAGTGTGACTGTAAAACCGACTGGTTGTGGGTTCGATCCCCACTTGAGGAGATGAAATATTTACTTAAATTTATATTTCCATTTCTGCGCTCTGGTGTCGAGGATAAGCGCGGCGTTGAGTTCTGCCACTCAACACGCAATGCCTCCAATTGATTTTGATACTAAAACAAAACAAGCAACACCATACAATCCCAGTAGTGTATCGAGGAAACTGAAGCTCTTTGTTAAAAAGATTATTGTATTTGAGTAACATTAAGGATTCCTTCAAAGGCGCGCGCGAGCGACGAGATTGACATGACAGATATATGAATTATATATAACATCTAGTCTTGATACTTAGTAACGGTAAATCTTCGTTTTGTGTAACTAATGCTGCGTTGTTTCATAGTTTGATATGTTAAGATCGTATGAGAAGCCGTCGTGGCGAAGTATAGCGTTTGACTGTAAACGCGACGTCTTTGTTTCGACTTCATATTCGAATTCACATTCGATTCCAGTTTGTGGAAACAAATTAATTTCAATTCTATCTCGTAAGAAGACGAGGAGAGGCGTTGAATTATAGCACTCAACAGACAATGTTTCTTAACATTAAAAGTTCAAAATGTTCTTAAAGGTTTTCAACTAGGTTAAAAAAAAGAAGCACATTCATTAAGTAATAAAATAACAGCTTGACACGTTTTCTTGCACAGTAAGTATGATAGGTATAAACAATCTAATATTTAAGACACTCTATTCTCGGTTTTCCCCTAGAATTTGAGACATCACGTGTTGAGTAGCGGAACTAAACGCCGTCTATCCCAGCAGAGAAATCAACATAAATTAAATATAAGCATATTTTCACAATCGCTGCGTCACTAGTCGGACACAGTTCCACTAACAAAAAATTATAAATCATTAATTTTATCTTTCAACATCAAATACCGAAGACCTTTGAAATAAATAAAAAAAATAATAAAACAATACAATAAAAAACAATATTATTTTAACGCTGTATCCCGACAAAAGAGAGAAGGAAACATAGTGTTAAGACACTCCGTTCCCCACGCACCATGCCCGAATAAAATAAAATATTAACTTGTGGCAACATTACAAAAACATTTGTTCCACATTAAAAATGTAAACCACGAATTCAAAATTATCAAACTGTCATAACAAAGGTGTCTGTAAGTTGCCGGTTCTAATTGGCCCCGGTTAGTTTTAACCGGATCAAGCCGGTTCAAAGTTATCAATGGCGGCAAGTTTGGGAGCTTTCATTGAGTTTTCTTATTGTCTTATTGTCTCTTTGACGAAGCCCCGCTCTTAATATTATATGTAGAGTGTCATTTATTTATATAACTAGCTTATACATAGTAAATATTTAAATTTATACAAGCTGTCGTGGTGCGTGTAATGTAATCCGACGGTTGTGGGTTCGATTCCCACTCGAGGAAATGCAATATTTAATATTTTCATATCTTCGCTCTGGTAAACAGGCGAAGCGCGGTACTAAGTTCCGCCAATTAACTAGCGGATTTGGCGGATAGTGTGAAATACGGGGTCAAACTAAAATAAAACTAGTTTTTATCTGCGACTTTACTTTCGTGGTCAAGTCGAACTACGACCACAGGTACAGAGGGGAAAATCAAAACGCTTAATGTATAATAGAATATAATAACGCCTTTCTCGAAAAAATACTATCCCAAAACACAAATAATAATCTTTCAATATGAACCAGTACCTACTTCCTAAGATTACCACTTTCAATCAAAGAAGCTCATGAGCTTTACTTAAAGATATAAGATTTTATTTAATACGTATTTTAGTGGGTTCAAATCGCACTCAGATTATTTTATTTCTAACTTAGCTGTTTACGGTACGCTTTAACTATTATTTTTTGTATTTTACAATAATAAATGGTTATAAAACGGACATGACCGTTATTAAACATCTAATATTTATTAAATCCAGTTTTCGACATCCATTTTTGTTTATTGTAAAGATTACTTAAAAAGTATAAATGTTTCCCGACATGGTATTTAAACTCAGGACTTTCATTTAAATACATAACGCCCAGGTTATACCTTCAATCTGCAGTAGATAGATATATAGACGGTCCCTAGATAAATATCGAAAGTGTTTTTTTAAATATATATGTTAATAATAATAACGCATAAACAACGATTATTTTTTATTAAAAAAAACTCAATAACCCTACCCTTCATCGTCCAAAGGAGTAATAAAAACTTTTGCTATTTTTCACTTTAATACTTAACCTTTGATATGTATATATGTTGATACTTTTGTATCAACATATATACATATGTATGTATGTATGTATGTATGTATGTATGTATGCATGGAAATGGTCTACCATCAACATCGCTGGCCGTAGCTCCCACTGACAAGTTAAATGGCGTAATAAGTTACTTCTTTAATAAATTATTGATACTACCTACTTGCCAAGTCTATACTCAAGAGGTAAGAGTAGAGCACTCTGTAAAAGAAACCTATAACTAAACCTAGGATTTATAAGTTATGACTCGAGTAAATGCATAGCAAATACTACTTTCAGTTTTTTAAGTTGAACTTTCAATAAAATAACATTTTATTAAATACTTACTCACTAAAAAAAGTAATAGTATCAAATTTTTTACAAAAGAAATATAAATTTTACCGTAGCGGAATTTGAACCCGCCATTCTTGGACACAGTCCATGTGCTCTGACCACAAAGTGTAGGTTGAAATTTTAACAAGCTTTCTTATAAAAATATTTTACTTTTTTAAGGGATAACACTTGAAAAATAATAAAAGTAAATAATATATTTTTTTACGCAAAATCTAATAAAATATGATAAAAGTTATTATTTTATTTCAACTATAGAGACAAAGCCAGATACAAACACTAGCGTAAATAGACCCCCAAAACTATACGCATTAAGGGAACACTCGATGGGTGGTTCCATTACAACGTGTTTGGTCAGCGGACAATCTAAGAACATTTCTACTTAATTAATCTATACTGAGAGAGACTCTATATCTATATTAAGGACGTAATGGCGCAGTGGCACAAGCGTATCTCTGTAAACGCGGCTGTGAGTTCGAACCCGCCCGGAGATAATAAAATATTTTTGGCGCTCTGGTAGCAAAGTGCGGCGTTGAGTTTCACCGCTCAACACGCCATATCTCGAGAATTTGGAGGAGGATAGGAAACGGAATTGTCTTCATAGGAGAGATTGTGTTAATACTGGGTTCCCAGGTTCCTTCTTCTGCCTACTTTTTCCACTGCCTTTTTTTGATGGAACTTCATACATTTTCCTTTTATTTCTCGGTGTCAAAGTAAGAATAAAGTGGAAAGAAAGCCTTTGTTACATAAATGTATTATATTTTCAAATTTACTATATCCCCCATATAGTAGGGCAAAGAGTACTTGGAAACCTAGTGTTAAGACACTTCGTCCCTATTAAGACACTTCCGTTCTCCACTTTTCGCCGAATTCCGAAGGCATTGCGTGTTGAGTAGCGGAACTCAATACCGCGTTAAGCCTCGTCACCAGAGCATGGAAAACGAAAATATTAAATGATTCATTTCCTTGAGTGGGTATCGAACCCACAACCGCGCATACAGTCGCACATTTGCACTACGACTAGCCTATTTAAATTATATATTCATATATAATTTTCACAAATCATTGTAACAATATGGTAAATGTATTTATTTACAAAGCGCGTGTTCGAGACAGACACCGTTAAATATATCCCACACAGTCTAGAGGTGTACACTAATTAACAAACATATTTAGGTGTGTGAAGCCCTTTGAAATTGTGTTATTTGACTAGCGGTCGACGCCGACTTCGCCCGCTTCAACTATAACAATATTTATTTATGTGTATTTAAGAACAAAAAAATTGTATGATTATCTATATAATTATACACTGCACAAACTCCTCCCTCTCTCCTTAGTGTTATTCTCTAAACAAATCGGTTTCTTATATTATTAGCCGGAGATTAGCCCAGACAAACAGAAAGATAGACAGACAAAAAAAATAAAATTGTTTGTTTATGTTTAAGGTATCGTGAAAATAATTATATGAATATGGAGAAATATTGATATTTAACACGCAATTCAACTCAACACGCAATGCCTCCAGAATTCGGCAGAAAGTGGTAAACGGAGTGTCTTAACACTAGGTTCCTTCTGCTTACTCGCTGTGTACGGGATACAACGTGAAGCTAATAAAATAAAAATTAAAAAAAAAACACAGACAGACCCCTTAATTTTATATTTACATATGTAAATATAATAAGTGTTTATGTCGCGATATACATTAAGAAGTAATATTCTAATATACGTATACAGTAATAGTTATTATTTTACTAACCAAGAGGCCCTATAAACGCGGTGGTTGTGGGTCGAAAATTGGGTATTGGTACATGGAGAACAGTTTCTAAATGCTAAGTTCCTCCTCTTTACCCTGCTATGCGGGAAAAAGCGTGCAACTGTTTTTTTAATAAACCTAATTGACCATTTCAATTAAACTTTTTCTCAACTTGTATTTGTATCCACTACCCCCAGTAACAGTCAAAACACATCACAAAAAATCCACCCATTGTTTCCACCACAAAATAATAACTTGGCAAACTATTGAAAAATTTCGCTCCACGTTTCAGAAACTGAAACACTTTCGTTTCGCTCGAACAAAGGGTGTCGATTTTGTTTACCGGCTTTAATTGGCCCCGGTTAGTTTTAACCGGATGAGACCGACTCAAGAGTTATCAATGGCGGCAACTTTGAATTGAATTGCCTTATTGTTTAAAGATCTTTTGATTCGAGTTTATAATTTAGCGTTAAAAGGTACTTATTTGTGATAAGAAAGTAAATAAAACACAGTCGAATTGAGAACAGTTTACCTGAAACGATATTCAAATCCACAGCTATCAAGGTTGCAATTACTTTAGGATTTTTGATTTACCAATTTTATAAGGCCTTGAGTTCCGCCACTCAAAACGCAATGTTTCCAGAATTCACCAGGAAGTGGCGAACGGAGGTGACTTAATGGGAACGTAGTCCCAGGTTCCCTCTGCCTACCCTGCTCCGGACGTGATATATCGTGAAGGTATATTTAAAAATAAAAGCTTTTTTAAAGTAATTTTAAATAAAATTTAATCAACACCGACTGTATGCAGATGTCTGAACTATAATTAGCATTGGCAAGTCCTACTTAATTAAAATATTTCGAGAACTTCGAACACGAGACGCTGCAACTGCAATAAAAATAAACAATCAGAAAGTTGTAATTTCAACGTATGTATATATTACATATAATTATATAATTTTGTTTAATTTATTATTTATACAGCTTCACTTTTAACAAAATCATTTAGAAATCGTAGAAATTGAAAACCTAACAGTTATGCATAGTCGGTCTTATACGAAATAAATGAAGCTTTAACATCTCGATAACAGTCAGGAGACAGTTAAAAGCAACATCGAAACCGGTTAATCACATCCACCAACAGGTGTACTTCAGGGGACCAATCTGAGACCGGAATTATTAAAAATGTACACTAACAATTGTCAAAAAAAAATCAAATAAGAAAAAGAAAAGTATAAAACATACGACTTTTTAGTCGCTCAAAATAGATCGTCTGGTGCTTTGTCGCACGATCATTAGCGACTTTTTGCTCGGACGCGACACGATGTCTAGCGGTGTTGGACATTTAATTTTAGCAGACTTAAAGTGTAGAAGTAATTATTTACGTGGGATTCATTTTGTTTTTGCACAAAGCAAATGTTATTAGTAATTATATTAAATTTGATCTATTAATATAATTATTATAGGGCATGGAGCTCAACATAACGCAAGTATATATTGTAGAATGTTCAAAAAATTACTTAGTTTTTCTTAGAGATACTATTGTAAATAATAATAAAAATACTAAATGCGATGGTTGTGTTCGATTCGCACTCAAGAGAATGATACAGTAAGATAATTAAATTATTTTCATTTCATCGCTCTAGTAGACAAAGACCAGCGTTGAATTCCGCAATTCAACACGCAACGTAATTAAGGCGGAAAGCGGAGAACGAAGTGTCTTAACACTAGCTTCTCTATCTACACTGCTAAGAGGGTACAAACGTGAACCAATTTTTAAACATAAAAAAATGAAATTAGACGCCACCGTAGCGTAGTATATTACTGTGTTTAAGTAAAAAATGTACTTCAATAAAAAATATATATGGGATCACATCAAAAACTAACCAACGAACACCCATCCATCTGTTCATTTCTCGTACAAGAGACAAACAAAAAAAAGGAACAAAGTTTCGACATTTCGACATGACGTATCGTGAAATATCAAAGGAACTTATAAATAAATCACGTTTTCAATCGCACCGAGATCTGTGGGGGTACAAAATAAACATTGTAAATTGAATCGACGTAGAATAAGGGTTTAAGTGACAAGACGCAATTGATGGGACAGAGTGGTCAGCTGTGTTTTGATTGTAATCAAGGCTTTTGTCTTATGGAAAAGTATTTTATACCTATCTGAACATGATATGAACGAGATAGTTTTGAGTTCGGTTTTCACCCGGAGGAATGATTTTATTTAAATTATTTCCATATTTATCTTTTTTAGTAAGAGAAAACGCTGTGTTGGATTCGGGCAGTAAAAAGAAACGAAGTGTCTTGACACTCGTGTTCTTTATACCGACTCAGTTATTACGGCATAAGGCGTAAAGCTGAAACAAAAATACCCACAACTATCACCCAATTAAACAAAATTCCATACAAAAAAAATAAATAAAAGAAAAACAAAATAAAATTAAGGAACACAAAGAAAATTTAGCTGGACATCAATCTAAGTGTGACAAAACCAACGCAATCACGAGTGGAGAGAGGTCTCAATTACAACAAATCGCTTGGCCGATCCCCATTTTAATGATACATACATAAATTGTGCGGAACCAATTGTAGGGGGCCATCATTTACAGTGTGTCTTGAGATTTACTTTCTGTGAGGTTTTTACTGTCTCATAGTTTCTTTTATGTACACAATAATTTTAACTTTATACGTAAGCCTATATGGAATTATCTCTTGTATATATACATTATACATATTAATTTTCTTTAATATCTTTTTAAAATATACCACCATACCTTCTTATTTAGTGACACGACTCTCTACTTTCCGCTTTTCTTATTACTATTTTAAAGTAACTTAAGTCAGGAAAAATTCGAAATTAATATGTTATTTAATGAATTACTAGTCGACTTAATAATAGCAAGAAAAAATAGAAACAATCCTAGTTTCAATCATAAGGCATTGCATTCGATGCACGAATAAGGCGTGACCGTGATTTAGTACATGACATTTATTTTACTAAGGTAGGTGCAGCTTCAATTATCAATATCCACTTCCCGGTAAATCTTAGTCACACCTTTAAAATTAGAAGAGATAAATTTACAAATATTTTATTACTAGTATTTTCTGATGCACGCATCATGAGCACATCATCAAGTCAGTGCTATGCTGCTACTTTCTCAATGCCAAAATTCGAGACATTACGTGTTGTACGCCGAAATTCAACGCCGAGCTTTGTCTTATCAGAGCAGAGAAATAAAATATAATCAAATCATCAGCTTCACGCTATATCTCGCACACTGCAGAGTAGGCAGAGGGAACCTAGTGTTAAGTCACTCCGTTCCCCACTTTCTGAGGAATTCTGGAGGCATAGCGTGTTGAGTGGCAGAACTCAACGCCGCGCTTATCCTCGACACCAGAGCGAAGAAATGGAAATATAAATTTAAGTAAATATTTCATGTCTTCGAGTGTGTATCGAACCCACAACCAGTCGGTTTTACAGTCACACTTTGTGCCCCTGCGCCACGACTGGCCTCAAGAGAGAAATGAAAACAGATCAATATTCGAGTGAAGATTGAATTTACCACCTCCATACGATGTCCCACTGCATTACAATCGAAATATATATTGAAACGCTAACAATATTAAATTAGATGACAATAAAAATCAAAACTTAATAAAAAAAATGTAAACACACAACAATTTGCACTAAACTTCCTTTCTTTTTCGCTATATTCCAACAAAACACAATAACAAACTAAAGATGCACACAAAAATGAAAACAAAAGAAACCCTTTAATAATACTCCTTTGCATATTTAAAGTAGACTATAAATTTTAGTATATATGCACATACATACATACATACACACACATCCGGCTGTGGCGTCAGAGCATAACGCTTAAACGTTGGATACTATCCAAAGGCTTCGTGAATATAATTTTAACTACAATTTATTAAATTCCTTGAATAGTATAGTAGTTATAGCTACAGTATAGTATAGTATAGTTGTAGTTGTAAGTGTTATAATTAAATAGCACGAGCTGAGCACAATGCAATTTTGTATTGTATCCAAAATTTATATTGAAACGGTCAGTTAACACGGATTTTTAAAATAATATTTTTTTAATTATATAAAAATATAACTTTGTTTTTTATGACTATGCCCAATTTAGAGACTTGAGTGGCGGAACTTAACGCCGCGATAGTGAATACAATATTAAAGTTATTGCTATGTTTCTAAATATATAAAACTCTGCTGTTACTGAGTGACTGACAGACAACGTACAGAAGATACTGCTGGACTTAGAAAGTTGGCAAGTGGATAGAATAGAGAGTGTGGGAGAGTACTGAGGAAATAATTCTCGCAACTCATACAAAAACGAAATTGGAAAAAAAAAATTTCTTTTCTAAAAGTCGACCCAAACAAAATTGCACCGGACACTAGAAATAATAGAATTTGTATAATACACTTTATTAATAACACAAGTAAGTCATTAACAAAAGTAATAACTAATAACAGAAAAAAATCAAGAACAATAGACACACAGTACTTAAATTTTAACAAAACACTTAACATCTGTATAACATAGCTAAATATAAAAATTGCATATTAAGTCAGAATAGAAGAGGCATAACTACTATTTAATATTTTTTATAGTTAAAAATATATATATAAAAAGATTATATACAAATCCCTATCCTTATCCCGATTATATACAAATTTCTTATTTATATATCTAACATATGGTAGATTTAGTTATTTTCATGTATTAATTGTGGTAACAAGACAGAGCGCAGCTTTCAATAGCAATACTAAACACGCAAAATTCCAATACTTCCAAAATTTTGCAAAAAGGTGGAAAGGAGTGTCCTAGCAGCAAATGGGACGTCCCTTTAGCTGCTCTAGCATATGTGGAATGTACTGTGAGGAATAACAAATACAAACAAATTTACACTAATATATATTTTTTAAATGCTACTAGGAAAGACAATTATTTGTAACACGTAAATACAACGAAAATGGAAGATGCAAAGCCTAATTACCGAACAATTTTTTATATTGCTATCATAAAAAAAGAAACACGGTGAATTCATGGAATGCTTCCTTAACATTCATGGATTTACCGTGAAAGTACCTAGTAGACTTGCGAACCAAGTGCAGATTTAAGGGGCAGCTTGAGAAATATATAATATTAACGCTCACTACCTCTACCCAAGCTTCTCTTTACCTAACGACTAACTAAAGCTACCCTCGATTTTTTAATACGTAACCTATTATTATAATTCTATAAACACAAATTTACGACTTACACCACTACACCAAGACCAATCATACACACCATACATTGTTTTAAGTCCTATAAGATTTCCCCCAGCCATCCTAAACTCCTGCGGTCGACATCAAATACTCGATCGACCCTAGCGTTTAAACTATTATACTACGCAACCGCAACCCTCTCTAATAAACCTTTAAAGAATTCCAACCACTTGCAAAGTTAATTTTAGCTCTAATTACAATTTGCATTTGATTTTATAGTCTGTTTAATCGTTTCGTTTCGTCAAATCAAAGGTGTATGGAGTTTTTATTGACGGTTTTTTTATTGAAAAGAAATTCTTGTATTGAAGTACTAGAAATGTTTTGTGTGCATTTGAATATATATATAAATTAAAATTAGCTTCACGCTGTATCCCGCACACAGCAGGGTAGGCAGAGGGAACCTTAAGAACATAATATTAAGAAAATCTCTTAACATTAAAGCACATGCACACAGAATAATTAAACTTGTTCTAATCATATCATCCTCCAACACCTAATTAAATCATCAACCAACAAATCATCATCATCAACTTTTCTTTTTAATAAGCCTCTTTGAAATCCGACGACACGTAATGTATCCTAAAGCCATTCTTTATCCCGATCTTTTAAACTGTCACCGACGGCCCGAGTACTGGAGTCCACTTCAAAAAGGTGTGGAGTCGTCGCTTTTTATTACGTCAAATGAATTATATTCGTAATTGATGACGTTGTGTAGTGATACCGTTATGGTTCAGTAGTTATGTATGTTTACAACAGATATCAGTTCAATGTAATTGGAATGAGATAAGTGTATCTGTGCTCTTTTTCCCGCATTGCTATGCGAATAGAAAAAAAAGAGAGCCGAGACATTCCGATCTTCAATTAAAATTTATTTATTTTTTAGTTGATATAAATAAATTAAATTTCGCCAAATTTAACAAGATTGTGAAATATTTTATCTAGAACATATCCAGAGATACCAAAGTAGCAAATTCGTAGACTTTTTAATATAAATTTTAAGGTGAACATGGCTATGACTGATTCTATGACTAATACAGTAAGAATTCCACAGGTAAAGAAACATTTGTCTATAAATCAAAGTGTTTTATATCCACAGATTGCTAAGAAACACCTATAATTATACGGTCTGTAAAGGAAAGTTGAGTCAAGAAAGAATAAAGAATACCGCCCAAATTGGTCAATTTAAACGTTTATTAAGCAATTTATTATAGTATCTGTATAGATATAATTTAGTAATTAATTTCAAACGGATAGTAAGAAAGGATTAGGTTTTGGCGCTACTGGCACAGTTTTGTGGGATGTGAGTGTCCACGACGGTGGTAGTTTCAATTAGCACTAATTTTCAGATTTATGCTGTTCCCGCAAATAGCACGGTAGGCAGAGACAAAAACAAATAATGAGGCATTACTAGGTAGGTTCTAGGTGTATGAAGTTTTGAGCGTATAGTTTCAAGAATTTTTTTAAAACACAATTCTTCAAGTATTTTTAATTCTTGAGGCCAGTCATAGCGCACAAAGGGGCACAAAGTGTGACTGTAAAGCCGACTGGTTGTGGGTTCGATCCCCACTCGACGAGATGAAATATTTACTTAAATTTATATTTCCATTTCTTCGCTCTGGTGCCGAGGCGAAGCACGGCGTTGAGTTCTGCCACTCAACACGCAATGCCTCCAGGTGCCTCTGCCTACTCTGCTGTGTGCGGGATACAGCGTGAAGCTGATAAAAAAAATCTTCAAGTATGTACTCTAAATAAAATATTATAAAATATATAAATTGGGAAATCGAAGTATCTTAATGGAAACTGAGTGTCTGAACACTAGTTTCCTAGATTCCATAAAAATTAAAGAAAAAAATATTATAAAATAAAAACGACTATAAAAATCCAGCAACAACAACTCCATACCATTTAATTCAACACACATGTTTCACACATGTAGTATGGTATGGCCCTATAAAGACTGTATCGGAGGAAACACCAATGAAACATTTATAGATCACTCATTTATTACAGAGATAGATATTTGAGATGTAAAGATTCATCTTGGAAGTTCCGTAGAATGTGGTTGGGATGGCTTTTGTATATTATTTTTTTTGTTGTAGCTTCACGCTGCATCCCGCGTATAGGAGTGCAGGCAGAGAGAAAGGAAAGAGGAAAGTTTTGATTGAATTTTGTTTGCGTTTTTCTTTTTTTTCATTGCGTTTTGAATGGCGGAACTCAACGTGTCTGTCTACTAGAGTGTAGAAGTAAAAATAATTTAAATATAATGTCCTTAAATTGCTCCATTTTACTCCATTATCATATTTTAAAAAATCCTTTCAGTCTACGAAACTTTCATAAGAAAGAACTAAGAAAGGACTTCTTAAAATTCGTACGAATACGAGGAAAAAAAATTCCATGCCCATTTTACATCTCAAAGTCTCACGTAAACAAAGTACTACTAGACTACTAATATTAACAACATAATTATATGTATATAAAATATTAGCAAACAACACAATCTATCAACACTCAGCACCAATAATAGAACAAATATTTCACAAATTTTAAAGCCAACAATACTTCCCGGTAACAACATCATGAATCACCTACATCACCTACTACGTAGCCAGTATAAAATTTATCACACACCAATATGAGCTAACAGCTTATCTCGCTTACTCAGAAACCTTTCCTGGAAGGTAGGATAGCTTTATTTATAGCTTGGGACCTAACAATTACTCATAAGCGAATTTCGTCGCTTTAAAATTGATATAAATTTTCTTTGATGTATGATTCAACGCGATGGTTTTGAGTTTGAAGCCTATTTGGGGAAGAATTTAATATTATTATGAATGTTACGTTGATATGATAAATATAGCAAGAGTATTATGATATAATAATTAGGCAAACTGACAAGTGGTTCACCCACCTATCTCCGTGGAACTATACCATCTAGTCTTGGACAGAGCTAGCGACCAACCTTCAGAATTAAAGAGGCACCCAAAGAAGAAGAAATAATTTAATTTAAAATATTACGTTGTTGGTTTAGTTAGCTACTAATTAAATTCCATTATGAATAAAAAATAGAAAAAAGATATACTTGACAATTAAAATCTCTGTCTGCAGAATGAAAAAATTGCGTAAAGATGAACAAGATAATATGTATCAATAAATTCTCTTAAATGTATACTTTATCAATTTTTGTAAACGTTTTCTAGTAATTGGCTCACAGAGCAGTTTCAACTTTCAATAAGATCCATTAAAATTTGATACAAAATTTAAAACAGTAAAAAGAAACATGTTCTTAATTATTTACAGACTATTGATATATGTAAATATATCATAAAATATTGACATATGTAAATATAGGCATTAATTAAAAAGTACTGTTTGGTGTAAACAAACTCGATCATATATAAAGATATTTTAATAACAATTTTCATATAATAAAAATAATATAAATAAATTGTTATAGATTATTAGGACAAGTGAATGAATGGGTTTATTTGGGAAGTATGTTCAGTAGAAATGGCGAAACGTCAGTACAGCTGCACGTTTGGCCGTACACAATGCAGTGTTGGTACCGACGGTGTTATACGTCAGCGAAGGAATAGACAGATATTACAGAAGAAGAAATAAAGAGAGATGAATGCTGTAGAGGTGCGATCTCATCGTAGGATATTCGTACACAGAACACTAGTGAAGATGCCACGATGAGAATGAATAAGAACGTGCTTAACTGGTTTAGGCATGTAAAACGAATGAGTAATGAAAGAATGGCAAAAAAGATTTATGAAGGAAAAGTGAACTGTAAGAGAGGTAGTGGAAGAGCTCAGTTGGACTTCGAAAACACAGTATCAAAGATACTGGAAGGTCACGTAAAAAGCATGAGGACCTCCGGTAGAGGTCTGCATACATGCTCTCCGGGTCTTGGTCTCTACGGTCGTACATACGTACGTAGCGTTTGGCGCTCCGTTCCGCCTGACTACCCCCTGACTAGGGATACAGTGTGTAGCAATGTATGTTTATCGTTATAGAAGCCGCTACTTTTTAAGAAATTTGAATATATCTACAATATTTATGGTATAATACTTTAAATTATTTTTAACATTTTTAAAGTATTATTAACTTAGGAGAGAAATATATTTTTAAAAAACGTCCAACGGACAGTTGGTCGATTTCGAAGAAGCGCGGGTTCAAGTTCCGCGACGTTCTACACTTTTATAGGTTTCTAAAAAAGTTTTTAAGTATTAAGTTAAGAAGGCTATTGTTACAAATCGAAGTTATCTAAGGACGTTGTCAGTAAACTTTTATCACTAAATTTCCATAGAACAAAACAATAGGTACCGAATCTGTTCCCAAAGTTAGTGAAGAGAAACAATCGTAAATCGAATTTGAACTTACTGACCTTTAATACTTTTTACTACTTAATAAATAAGATTTTATAAAGTAAAATTTTCCTTTGAATTTATATTACTTAAATATTTATGCCGTTGAGGCCGTCGTGGCTCGGTGGCACAAGGGTGTGAACGCGACGATTATGGGTTCGATTTCCATTCGGTGAAATGAAATATGTAATATTCCATTTTCTCAATCTGGTAACAAGCCAAAGCGCGGCGTTGTGTTCCGCCACTTAGCTAACAATGCCTTAGAATTCGGTGGAAAATGGGGAACTTAACACTAAGTTTCTACTGCTATGTCCGGTATACAACGTAAGACAAAAAAAGGCGCAGTGGGACTGACTGTAAACACGATGGTTGGGGGTTGGATCTCTACTAGGGCGAATGATTTGAGATCCAGCAAGCGATAAAATGAAAATATTTAAATATTTTCATTTTATCATTGATGCAATTTGACTTTCTTCGAATTCGGGTGTATGTAATGTCTTGACACCAAATTCTTTACCCATCCTGTTACATGTGGGATACAGAGAGACGCCGAGAAAAAAAATTAAATAAACCTATTCCATTGGGCTCTGATCTTATAAATGTTTTTTTTATCGTTCTTTTCTACTAAATTGGAGGTGACGCAGGAAGCGCAGAGCTAACTGACAAAATTAAAACAAAAACTTACTAATCTATTTTTCTGGAATCGAATCTACTATCAAAGCACATTTCCCCGCTTTAAATAAACCACTGTTTCTTACAACTGATAGGCACCTTATCAAAAAAACAAACATTACTATGCCGATGACACAGATACAGCATTAGATAGCAGCGCTTATCAAAGATAGGGAGATACTCAATAGATTTATTTATAAGGGGTTTTTTGTGATGCTATAAATATGTAAATGTGAATTTCTTGCTTTACTTAATAGTAAGAACAAACGTGAATATAAATATATAAATGATATAGCAAGCAGCTTCACGTCTTTTCCCGCGTAGCAGGGTACGTAAAGAAAACTTTAAAGTAGTGTTAATACACTTCGTTCTATACTTTATTTTCAGTTTTCGAGACATTACATGTTGAGTGGCAGTATGTCTACAGGAGTGGAGAAATAAAATCTATTGAAATATAATTTGTTCAAAAAGAGGACCGAACCCACAACTATGAGATCACGGTCACACGCTGTCACTGCGCTATAATGACAACGGAAAAATTTCCGTTTCAACAATTTAAACATTTATTTAATAAGAAAATTATAGTTAGATTTTTAATCCGTAATACATATAATGGAAGTCGAGTATATTATTCAATCACACACATAGGATTATAAATATAGTGAAAATAAAAATTATCATGTCACCAAATTCCTTCGTTTCGTTCAGTTAAATTCTTAGTTTATGGAATTTTATTCAAAGTAAAACAATACATACTTCATTTTTTTATGTCAAATAATTTACCACTGATTCACTAAAGTTAATACCAAAGACGGTTGCAAGAAACACAGCGCGACTTGTTTTATTTTAATACTATTGCAACTAAAACATATTCAAATAAACAAACAAATAAAACAAATTAAATCCATTTATCGCCATTCTACCACACCTACGAATATATTATTATCTGTAGTTTTCTTCATTCTGCCGTTCATCTTTTGGCGCGAATACGTTGACAGTGACAGTTGGTTGCCGCCTAAATTGTTTAATGAGCTCCAGAGGTCGTTCATCATGCAACAAGATAAATATTTTAAATGGATAATGGCTTCTGAGTAACGAGAATGTAATGTTAAGAATTTACACGCGAAAACGTGAATGATTGAATACCTCTCGTCGTGTGACTGAGACTAATAAGTAACGACATGTCTTATTTATTTATATTATACTAGAGGGCGCGCGCGGCTTCGCCCGCTTATTAGGAATGAATTCTAAAAAAACCACGAAACACGTGTTCAATAAAATATTTTTAACAGTCTGAATTTAAATTTTTATAAAAATCGGTGGCAATTTAAAGATTTTTCCATATAAACTTTCAACAATTTATTTGAACCCTTAGGGGGTGAATTCTTAAAAACCATGAAACACGTGTTCAATGAAATATTTTTAAGAGTCTGAATTTCAAATTTTATAAAAATCGGTACAGTTAAAATTTTTTTTCCATACAAACTTTCAACCCCTATTTCATCCCTTTAGGGTTAAAATTTTTCAAATTCCCGTCTTAGTGGATGTCCAGAATATGAAAATAAACATCTGCCCAAATTTCACGTTTCTACCATCAGCGGTTACGGCTCTGCGTGCGTCTTACCTCAGTCAGTCAGCACAAGTCCTTTTATATATACAGATTTATAAATTTATATGTGTATCTACATATATCTATTTTTTTACCTTCTCACTGTATCCCGTATATACCCGGGTAGGCTGAGGAAACTTAGTGTTTAAGACACTCCTTTCCACAAGTACTTACTGTCCCATTTTCGAGTCGCAAACGTAACGCTGTGCTTTGTCTTGTTACCAGACAATTTAATAACAGAGGAGTCGCAGGAGTTTCTCGTTTCTTTTTTTTTTTAGCCATTTCTCCGTTATTCATGCTTTCGACGTGTCCAAGCTACCTGAACACGTTTTTCTTCCATTTAAGATCGCGCAGTCGTGGAGCTACTTTTACACTAAGACTGTTGCTATAAAAAACAGAAAACAATTACCACTTCAATTTGAACTCACACCCATCTCACCACCAACTAACTATTCAACCTAACATGTTATTTAAAACGTCCCCACCGATGAGAGCCGCATAAATAATCGTCCAAGCAAATTACCCCGAACGGGCGGGTCCAGGATTGATGGCGGGAGTGGTTGTCACTTTTGTCCTTTTAGTTTTTAAAATTAGTACCTACTATTGATGAGGCTATTTTGGAATTCAAATGAACAACATTCTGTTAAATGTTTAGTTTAAGCTGAGAAAGGCGTGACGTGATGACGAGAAAAAAAAAGAGATAAAGGATTAGTTTCACGCTAAATGGGTAGGCAGAGCAGAAGTTAACATAGTGTTAAGACACTCCGTTACTAACGTACCGCCCAATTTTCATTGAGTCGTAGAAATCAACGCCGCATACATTACGATCAGACCAGACAAGGAAATGAAAAGAATTCACTCCCCCGAGAGGAAATCGAACACAAAACTGTCGCGTTTACTGTCCCACGACGGCCTCACGAAGAAAATGCATAAATATAAAAATAAACGTCACTTTAAATAAATTATTAAATATGGTATTACAGCCATGTTTTTAATAATAAGAATTAACCTCGTTATTATCTGTACTTCTGCCAAACGCTTGTAATTCATCTTCATAATAATGCCCAACTTTAAGACATGTATGACAAAGATTTCACAAATAGGTCTATTTAAATAAGTACATTAAATATAAGTAGCCGCGATGGTTATGGGTTCGATTCGCACTCGGAGGAGCAACTTATTTTTTTTTTTCGTTTTGGTAAAAAAAACAAAGCGCGGCATTGAACTCCGACACTCGACAAGTAATGTCTCGAAATCGGACTGCAAGTGAACCGAGTGTCTTGCCATTACATTTCTTGGCCAGTACGGTAAGTCCATGACTTAACGTAGGGTGGAGACCATCCTGGCATAAACAAAACACATCTATTAAAAACGCATTTAAGCAGATTATCTTAAATAGGCACATGCCCTTATAATGTAGCGCGGGGGGGTTGGTTCTTGAACCACCCTTAAAAAGCCACTTACATAAAGTAATACGAAATGAGCCAAGAACATATAAATCAAGCACCAAATCTTGCTTAGCTGCTAGTCATTTAAGTGTAGGGCTTAACGGAAGCTAAACTTACCGTTGCTTGTGTTTTTTTAAAGTAATATATATACAAATCTGACAAACATAGCTTTTAAAATTAATCTTTTTAACAAAATGGCACATCATAATATTATTGTTTTTAAACTTCACGCTAAAATCCGCTCATAGCAAGGTGAGCAGTGGGAATCTTATTTTAAGACTCCCAATTTTCGAGACATTGCGTGTTAAGAGGCGGAATTCAACGCCGTGCTTTGTCTTCATAACAGAGAGAAAAAAAATATTTTAAAATAAAAACAACGAAATGTAAACACACAATACATGAAGACTTCTTTCTCCTTACTCTACCGAACCCACAACTATCGCGAATGTAAATATCCTCACCAATTGCACCACGATGGCGTCGAATAAATCAACAACCAAATCTTACTTAGCAATTATTTACGTTTAAAGTGTAAGCTTAACGGAAGCGCAACTTACCGATCGTCATAAATTGGAAGACCCCGCCTTGAGCTATGAATCAATGGCACAAAAAGCCGTGGAGATGGCCCGAGATATTGGTCATGGACTTTTTTGTATTGGCAAGAAATAGGTTTCGATTTAACAGATCTGATCGTTTCATTTAATGGAATAGAATTGTTTACAGTTAAATTGTTATTGTTTTGAGTGAGAGAAGTTAATCTATAATATTTTCAATTTTTTTTTTTATTCTTAACTATGCCATAATCCTAAGAAACTTATTTTGAATCATTTTAAATTGTTGTATCATTATGAAACCTAGCAGTTATACGTAACTTAAATAACAACACAATATTATGGTATCATCGAGCTGGTCTGATGATGGGATAGAACCTGAATAGTGGAACTCTTTAAAAGTTGCTAGTAAACCACATAAATTCCGCATAAAACAGGCTAGGCAGAGGGGACCTAGAATTAAAATACTCTGTTCCCTATTTTTCGTCGTATTTTCGACACGTATGCAACGTGTTGTTGTTGTTGAAATGAAAATAATAAATAATAACTCATGCACTCAATTGTGAAACAAAAATAAGTAATTCATTCAACCGAGTGGGAATCGAACACACAAACGACGCATTTAAAATATTTACACATACCTTCTCCATTATTTTTCTTGTCTCTAGAAAACGTATTATAAAGTCGGTGGGGATTTATTTAAAAGTTATTTCCATAAACGATGGAGCCGTGTCCCGTAATAACTCCGCGGGATTGTAAGACTTAGGTAAGGGCGAGGTAATAAGAATATTTACTTGTTGTATTAATGCAAACCATTTGGATGGGGTAATTTGATTTAAAGTTATCTATTGCTGAAACAAAAAAAAAGGAAATTTCGCTTGTTTTTCTTTAGCTTCACCCTTTTTCTCGAACAGCAAGATCGACAGAGGAAAACTAGTGTTGAGTACTTCAGACATTTCATTCAAAAATTTTCGAGACATTGCGTGTTAAGTGCGGGAGCTCAAGACCGGGCTTTGCCTTGTTAAGCAAGCAAATAAAAATAATTTATTTCCCCGAACGAGAATCGAACCAACAACCGTCGCGTTTACAGTTAGAGTATACACACAGTATACGTACCCTTAAAACAAATAGCAATTAGGCTACTAAATAAAAAAAGTTATTTTTATAAAAAATAGATATAAAAAAGTTTTTATTTATTTCTTTATAAACATTATTTGTGGGAGAAAAATAAAATGTATTGACAACATATAAAAAACCGGTAAAATGTATTGAAAAGATTGAATTCAGGCCTTTCATGTAGCTTAACTCACTTTGAATCGAAGTGCTAATTGGTCACATTAGAAAAAAACCGGTAATATAGACTAGATTGACTTAAAAAAATATTAAATAATAGTAGTAGTATTTGATGAGTGACGCCGTCCTCGCAAAGCGACACCACAAGGGTGTGACTGTAAGCGCGATGGTTGGAGGAATCGAACCTACGACCGTCGCATCAACATTTAATATTTTTATATCTTCGTTCTGGTAAAAAGGCAAAGCGTGGCTTTAAATTCCACCACTCATCATACAATGCCTATAGAATTTGGCGTATGAAAATATTTAAGACATTTCCGTACCCCACTTTGGACACGTGGGAACGAAATGTCATAACACTAGAGTTCTAGGTTCCGTTCTGTCTATCCTACTATATGCGGGATACAGCGTGAAGCTAAAATAAACTAAATG
Organism: Heliconius erato x Heliconius himera; assembly: GCA_013421005.1. Taxonomy (NCBI): domain Eukaryota; kingdom Metazoa; phylum Arthropoda; class Insecta; order Lepidoptera; family Nymphalidae; genus Heliconius; species Heliconius erato x Heliconius himera. Next base: position 83,935 of record JAATLQ010038263.1, read on the forward strand.
AATATAGAATACATTTTTGGACTTTTTAGATTTTTTCTTTTTTTTATCTATGTTATGTCTTAAAACTTCTATATAATAAAAGGTAGTAAAGGTAGTAGTAGAAAAGGTATAAACGTTTTTAATGCAATATTTCAGATTCCCGTTTTATCCCGGAATACTTGGGTAAGTCAAGAGACAAACTACGAGAGGGATACGTGAAACCAAAAAAAATCCAATCCAATAAACAAAAAACTATTTTCAAATTTCAAACCGATGCAATTGTCTATTTTAGCTTTCAATCCTTTGGCTATTACATTTAAAAAAACATCAAACGTCAAACAAACTTTAACTAAATTTATAACTGCGACTTACTAATAGTCGTATACACTTATGGACTTAGTTAAAGTTACTGTGACATTTTTAATTGGTTCAAAGCATACTTTAAATAACTAATTATATGACAGCGTCTGACTGTTAAGGCGATGGAACTCGTGGGGGAAAAAAATATTTTCATTTTCCTACTCTACTGACAAGATTGAATGCGGCGTTGATTTTCGCTTCTCAACCCGCGTTGTTCGATGGTTTATAACCTATTCTTCCAAACTTATGTAAATATCGAAGTTAATTCCTTCTAAAACTTTACCTACATATTAAATTTAATTACTTGAAATAATAAAAGTGTAAATTATACCTTTATTGAAAACCACAATTACGTACGCCATTTTAAAATTAATTGAATTCAAATTTAAAAATACTTATAAATGCAGTTATCTGATCGTTTTATTCTTTAAGAAATATATTAATTTACAAATCAACCATTTTTACTTAATTTTGTACCTATAGTAAAAAATAAACAACGCAGAACGCTAGCGACAATCGAGATCTACACACACGTGGTAAAGAAACTGAATTATAAATAAATTTTCAAATTGTAACACTTCCCCGCTTCCTAATCGCCGAAACGTGCTTTTCTTAACTACTATTTTAAAACTTATGGCGTTTACATACTGTGTTTAATGTCGCTGCGTTTGTTTTTAACTTAACTGGTAATTAATCTTTTTTTTTTGTGTTTTGGGAAACAGATGGAACCTTGCAGTAAGACACACCGTTCTCCATACTATTTTTGAGACATTAGGCGTTAAATGAAACTCAACGCCGCACTTTGTCTACCAAAGCGCGAAAATAAAAGTATGTATAACCAATTCCTGGAGTGGGGATCGAAGTCACGATTGTCGCGTGTATCGTAAATATTAACTTAAACTACTGTTAAAATCTAAGATTGATTTTTAATACCGCTATTCAATATAAATAATTGAAGAATTGCCTTATATTAACTATAACCTTGTTATTCAGTGGAATAACTAAATATTTATTATAAATCATAATTAACAAGGAATAAAACAAAAAATATTCAACCTGGTTCAGCATTGAGCCCACAACCTTTGCAATATATAGAATTTTTTTTTAAAGCATACGTATTAAAAACTGCAATATATATTCCAATAAAAATGAAACATAATAAATATAAACCAGATATTTAAACTATCTTACAGATATACTCCATCTCATCCCTACAAAAAAAAAAAAAAACAAAACGCAGACAAAACTTAATCATAATCTCAAATTCAAAATAAAAAAAAACAACATCAATATGACGTTGCTTTTAAAACGGGAAGTTTTTCACAAATCCCCGCCTTAGTCGGTTAGCGCCATCTGTCATCGTGTTTGACAGTTGACAGCGATTTAAAAATAGAACCATTTCAAAGGGCCCCGTTCACACTGTAGTGAAACGTCTAATTTGTTGAAATATAAACGAGACTGTCTTGGCGCAGCGGCACAGCGCCTGACTGTAACACGACGGTTGTGTGTTCGATTCCCACTTGGAGCAATAAATTATTTTCATTAACCCTCTTTGGATTTAAGACAAAGCGCATAAATCAATTTATATCTCATAAATTGGGGCGGTGCGTGGGGAATGAAGTATCTTAACACTACGATCCCTCTGCCTATCCTGCTATATGCAGGATACAGCGTGAAGCTAATTTAATTTAATTTGTAAACGTGGTACGGCCATAAAATTCGAACACGTGAATAAAACTATCTGTTAACGGGCGAACCGCTTACATTTTAACGTTTAAAATAACTGAGCGATTTCTCAGACGTTTATTGCATTTTAATGCAATCTCTTTATTCCTCTAGAGATTATAATAAATAACTCAAATATTTTTGGCATAAAAGTGTAGATTAACTCTGTATATACCCCGTTAAAATAAATTGATGATTGCGTCTATAAACGAGTCTTTTAGGTTAAAATTTTATATAACACGGTGTTGAAATCCACCATAAAATTTACATTATTTTAGCCAAAAATGGCTGAAATTGAAGAAAATTCCTTTAATAGCCAAATTGCAAAATAATTATCAATCAAATCATATTCATTAAATTTTTCAGGTAAATATCGTTTCACGCTAAATGCTAGGTTTCTGTCTCCCTGCTATCCGCGAAAAAACATAAAGCTGCTTTCCTCATAAACATGATAAACTATAACCACTAAGCACTGAGGTACAATTTAGTTAATCAAATTCTATAACGCTAGAGTAAAGTGAATATATATTCCAAACAATAAGAGGTAGGTACACCGCAATAATTCGTGTAATTACGACGAGTGCCTGCGGTTTTGTGGAATCCAGATATGGTGTAGACGTGGTAGCAATGTCCTAATACTAAATCTAATTGAGTTTAGTATTTTTAAACGTAATTATAAAATTTCATATTAAAAGTTTAAAGATTAGGTAATAATTAAGGCCCGAAGATATTTTCTGTATGCTTTCCATCAAATTCCAGAATTCCATAAAATTTCAATTTTTAAATATAAGTTCGTAGACGCAGACGCAAATTATAAAATACTAGTGGCACGGGGTCACTAATTACTATTAGCATATGCGTGATTTATATATAAAACATTAAAAAAAATACATAAAATCTCATCTTCCTCTCATTGCTGCTTCCTGTACTGCCGTCATAAGGATAAAGGGCACAAATAACATTTTGTAAATATCGAGAAAAAGGGGTTTAAAGTTTTTTTTGGTTTTGTTGAAAAAAAACGCCAATAAAATTGGTTTTTCGAAAATGTGCAAATGTAAATACTTGCATTTATATAGTAAGTATAAGACCATGGTTTTGTAAAGTTCTATTTTTAAAGTGTATAATAAATAATTCCTTTTTTTTCTTTTCAACTTAACATAAAAAATAGAGTAAAATCAGAAATATTACGATTTAAAGGCACATACAGCCAAATGTGCCTTTTCTTTGTAAAAATTTTAACCAAATTTTCAAAGTGTTACAATAAAAATACACTTTTATTCAATTATGTCTTCTCTTTGTAACACTATTAGTAGAATTACATGTAAAATATTTTTCTATGAATAAAAAATGGTAGTTGTGATAAAATCAAACCTTTATTTTAAAACATTTAGAGAAACAGTTCTTTTTTACCAGATGCGCTATGACATTATTAGGTCAGAAAAAGTATGTCCCAGTCCCTCTATGTATATGTTTATTCCCAATAGGCATAAAACTTTGATTCAAAACAATAAGCCGCGGGCAAAAGGCTGCAGTTCTAAATTCATCTAAAGGTAAATAATATATTAAGTGCTCACTCACGCCAT
>JAATLQ010038264.1:0-16836 GCA_013421005.1 Heliconius erato x Heliconius himera
CAAAAAAAGTTGTTTACTTCAATCGTTGCAATTCCTTATCTAAAGAATGTTGGCTTCTTTTGTATTCACGCGGCCGACTGCATTGACTGTTCGCTTCTTCAATCCGGATCGTTATGGACCATATGTTAATTAGTTTAAGGTTCAATTTTTGTATAGCAGAACAGTTTGATTGTCTTGTTAAATAAAATACGTGTTCACTCCTTGATCATTTATTAACGACTGATTTTCCAATAGATGCGTATTTAAAACATTTACATAAATTGTATTAGACAGTGGTGTTGATTAAACTCAGTGCTATTCGTAAGTAGATTAGCTTTTATTCATCTCCATCCATCTAACATTACAGTCATCATAATTTTTTTGACCTCTTGCTGAAGTGGCGACTGGATGTCGGCTGAGTATTTATTATGTCGGATAAGAAATATTGACTGTTATAGTCAGTGTTGAAAATAAGTTAGAAATTTATAATGATTTTTTATCTGTTGTGCGTTATAACACACAACCATAATTACAACGAAGCATCGTTTAGTCGCCACACCATGCCTTCAAAAATTCGAGGGAAAATCGAGAACAAAGTGTCTTAACACTAGGTTCCCTCTGCCTACGCTGCTAAACGAGCGGTCGCCGCGTGTCTGAACGAGCACTTCTTAATCATAATAATCAATATATCTATCCCTCTCCGTCGTGGCTGTCGTCGCTATCGTCCGTCTCGCTCTCGCTGCCGGAGTACTCCGAGTCGGAGCCGAGCCAGTCCGGTAGCGGCGGCTGCTCTATAATGGTCTTCCATTCGTTTAGTTTGTGTAGATCTGGAAAATAAAAGCATTCATCAAAAAAAAATCAGCTTCACGCTGTATCCTGCACGCAGCAGGGTAGACGGAAGGAGTCTAGTGTTAAGACACTCCGTTCCCCACTTTCTGCTGAATTCTGGAGGCATTGCGTGTTGAGTGGAAGAACTCAACGCCGCGAAAGAAAGAAACCATTCATTTTGTTATATAAATAGTATAGTTGTTTCTAATGGAACTATTTGTAAAGTAAATAAGATTTATTTAAAATTTATAAATATGTATTTCTAATTCACTATAAAAATATTAGGGACTTTGCTAATGAAATTTGGCAAACATTTATAGTTTACAACCTGACAGTACCTCTTTTTATTACCTATATGTTGCCAATAAAGTATGATGGAAGACTTTTTAGTCTCAATTATGTTTTTTTTTAATGTTTCCGCTACGTTACTTCAAGCCACAGAGTAAGGAATAACGTCTTCAAATTAGGCTAGGATTTATCTAGGTACCAGAGTGAAGTAATGAAAATATTAAATATTTTATTTCCCAGTGGGAATCGAAACGTCACGTAAATATCTTCGCGTTCACAGTCCTACGCTTTGCCACTACGCCACCACGGCATCCGCCCTGAAAATATATATAATCCTAAAGAAATCCTAAAATAGTTAATAAATACATACAGAATTTAAAAAAAACTTACCTAAGCTATACATATCGCCCAAATAGAATTGTTTCTCATCTTTTTCTAAAACACCTCCGTACAAATACAAAACCGATCTCTGCACCGTCATCATGGCCGACATTCTGGGAGTTGGTCCGGAACGTTCTACTTTAGGTTGTATTGTTACAGAACTTTCTAGAACTTCTGAAGATTGTGAGGAACCAAGCTTCATTGTGAATACTTCATCTGTTACCACTAAAATTAGATGATAATTTAAAATAAAAATCTCAATTTTTTAAAAAAAAAATTATACTCTACATTGAGAGAAAACCCTGTAAACTAGTGTTAAGACGCTCCTTTCACATTAACAAACTACTGTTCCTCACTTTCCGCCAAATTCTGGAGGCATTGCTTGCTGAGTGGCGAAACTCAACGCCGCGGTTTCCCCGTTACCAGAGCTAGGAAAATGAAAATATTAAATATATAATTTCCTTGAGTGAGAATCGAACCCACAACTGTGGGTCCTCTGATTATTCTGCTATATATGGGGAAAAGCTTGAAAGAATACCAAATCTATCTAAATTTACCTGTAATAATCTAAATTTACCTGTAACAGTCTCTTTCTCCTCTTCTTCTTTATCATTCTCTTGCCCTGCCTGTATAGGTACAGTAGGTAATATGTTTGTTCGTAACACTACAGGATGGAAACGATTTGTATCTAAATCTAAAACTTGAAGTTCATCACTCATTTCTCCTGTTAACTCTTCTTCTGTTTCTTCTACGTCCTTTGGAGTGATAAAATATAATTAAAACTATATTATCGAAAATGGTACAGTACGCAATATTAGATTTATGTTTTTTTTTATGAAAAATTAAATACATCATTAAGATTATACACACTCAAAAATAATTTTCCAATACACACAAGATCCTAAAATATTTACCAAAAAAAAAAGTCAACAAAATCCAACACATTTACACAGACAGATATATTACCAACACATTTATACAACAAATTCAACATATTTCCTCAAAATTTCCAACATATTTTCACAAAATTTCCAACATATTTCCACAAAACCGCCAACATACTTACACAGACGCCGCCAAACACGTATCCCCTATTGCTGTGCACGTTCACGGCAGCCGCTACACCAGCCCGCGCGGTACTTCCCCCGGACAGGGCGCGCCAAGTCCAACCGGTCTTGAAGGACAGTTTAAACATGTCTGTGTGTGTTTGCGTTTTCTCCGTCCTCCCTTCCCGTGTTCGGGAGAAACCGCCGTAGATTATTAACTGGAATTTAATATTAATATGAGATAACACTATAATCAAAATACGCATAGGAAGACTGACGTTTGCTTCAAAAATAAACTTTAAGAGCGTAATTTTTTTGGATGATAAGCAATATAACAATGATAAGAATGATTCATTAAAAGCAGGCAAAGTTTTTAGATGCTTATTGCATTATATATTTAAGTGCAGTATTTATATAAAGATTTGAAAAACATTTCGATGTAGCTCAAAAAGCACGTGCGTACTTTTTTTAATATGTGGTTTTTTAGGTATATATTCAACCTGTAAGTATCCAGCGTGCAGCATATAGCAGAGTAGACAGAGCGAACCTGGAAACCTACTGTTAAAACTCTCCGTTTCCATTAGGACACTTTCTTTCCCCACTTTAGATCGAATTCCAAGGTGAGAGACGCCGCGCTCAGCCTTGTTGACCAAGAGCGAGGAAATTAAAATATTAAAATATTTAATTTCCTCAGGTTTTAAGCCCAACCTTGAGTACAACCTTCGCGTTTATAGTCGCACGTTTCTACCCCTGCGCCACGACATCGTCACCCTATTTACATACAAAATCAATTTTAATGTCATCTAAGAAAATGTTATTAAATATTTGAATTTTTCAGATACTAATTACAAATTACACCTAAAAATGAAAAAGAAAAAACCTATTTATTTTATATTATTAAAAAAAAAAAACTCAAACCGAATCATTCCCACAAGGCAGCATAACACACGCCGACCTGGCACTGGGACCTCTCCCGCTTATCACCAGTTTACTCCACTGCCTAGTGTCTAAGCAAAAAGTGTGCAGATCGTCAAAATATTTACAATCTCTGCCATCGTCTGAATAACCACCGAATATAAATAATTTACGACCTAATAATGTCATACGGTGGCCTGATCTGGAGGATGGCGCGTTGGGTGCTATGACCTGGAAGCAAAATTTTTTTTTTTATCTCATCTTATCAGCTTCACGCTGTATCCCGCACACAGCAGGGTAGGGAATAGGGGAACGTAGTGTTAAGACACACCGTTCCCCACTTTCTGACGAGTTATGGAAGCATTGCTTGTTGAGTGGCAGAACTCAACGCCGCGCTTAATCTCGACACTAGAGTGGGGAAATGGAAATATAAATTTAAGTAAATATTTCATCTCCTCGAGTGGGGATTGAACCCACAACCAGTCGGTTTTACAGTAACACATCGTGCTGCTGAGCCACGACTGGCCTCAAAGATTTTATTGCAATAAACACATAACATATGGAAGAAAAGATATTTAAAAAAATATTAATAAAAGTTTTCTAATCTGTAGTAGTTTATTAGTGCAAAATAGCAGAAAAAGACAAAAAAAGTGCATATAAAAGAATGTAACAAAAAAAATGGCATATATGTCAGGCAAAATAATAATTATCAACAGTTAAACAATTATCTTAAGGTAAGGTAACTGATTTTTTTTGCTGTACTCAGGATATAACCTGCTGTTAACACTAGATGCATATATATACTACAGCGTGAAACTAAAAACAAATATATACATATGTAAGAGATTGTTTCAAAAATAACTTATTTCACCATTGATTGACATTTTGAAAACAACAAGTTTTAATATCTGAATATAAAAACTTGTTGTATCATATTCTAGTCATTTTATATAAGTTAACACTTACTTTCTCCCATTTCTTTTCTGCTAAAGAAAAACACCATAAATCTTTATAATGATAGAATTGAGTTTCTGAAGGACTTGTGAATTCACCACCAAACACCCACAGCTCACCTCTAAAAATATTATAAAATATATTATAATCAAGTAACTATTTTATTGATGACGAAATGCACAGAACAGAGACATATTTCATGACAATGATCATTTGAAAATAAACAAAATTGTTAAATTCTTAAATAAAAAAAGCCAGTAAACTTAAGTTTGCACATCATATGCATGCACTTAATGATTTTTTTCTATGAAATAATAATATTTTTTTAATTTCAGATTTTTTCCCTTATTCTTATACCCCCTTATTCTATGGATTATGATTACATGGTGAGTTTCACACAAATAATTATTTTTTATTTGATATCAATTTTAACTTGATATCTTCACAGACAGACAGAAAATATAGTGATCCTATAAGCATATTATAAGGACTTGGACAGATTTCAAGAAACACCAGTTAAAATCCCAATATTTTTTTAGCTTTGATCTGTATCCTGCACATGGCAGGGTAGACATAGGGAACCTGGGAACCTAGTGTAAAGATACTCCTTTTCCATTAAGACCCTTCCTTTCCCCATTTCCAGCTGAATTCTGAAAATCCTAATATGTTCAAGTTTTTATGTTTTCTGAGCTTGAAATTACTACAAAAGCATTCTTATTCCATTTCTAGGTGAGAAATATAACTTTATTTTTATTCATTTAAAAATATTAAATAGTTATAAAAACAATATAAGGATGTTGATATATCTTAACAAAAATATATAGCTTGAATACAGAGTGCTTGAAAACATTTCAAGAGGCATACATTAAGAATTCTTTAATATATTTTTTCGTAAATAATTGTAACAGGTTGTGGGTTCAATTTCCACTCTAAGAAATGAAATATTTAATAGTTTCCTACTCTGGCTCTGGTAATGAGGCAAAGGGTGGCATTGAGTTTTGCCACTGCCTATAGAATTTGTCAGAAAGTGGGAAACGAAAGTCTCTCAATGGAAACAGAGTGTCTAACACTAGGTTCCTGTTTCCCTTCTGCTTACACTGCTATGTGCAGGATACAGTGTGAAGCTAAAAAGAGGGAAAAAACTTTAACAAAAAAGTAAATTCATTTTTAACTCACTTATTAGCTGGTGTAGCTACAGCTTGATGAGCACTCCTGGGTGGAGGTCCTCCTGGTGCCTTAACTTGCCTCCATGTGTTATTTACAGGGTTGAAAAATAATAATTCATTGTATACTTCAGTCTAAAAATTTTTAAAAAATTTTACTTTAATTTGCTGAGATTTAATTTACTTCCTCATAGTAAAAAATTATTACAGTTTCAAAATGAATATTTCTAATATTTTGCTTTGCTTTGCTTTTTGTTTTGCTTACAGTTAAGATTCACAAACAAGACAACAAAAAGTTTTAATTATTTTATAATTCGTATAATTACTTACAGTATTCAATTAATATTATAAACTTATTACCTTTTGTCCATTATGGAACTCTCCACCAAACATGATGAGTTCATTGTTTGTAGGATGTGGGGTGAGACTTGCATAAGCTCTGGAAGTGGGTGGCTTTTTTAAGGTCTTTTCTGATGCCGCAGCACGTTTAGCCTCTTCTCTTTCTATTTCTGCTATTACTTTTGCTATATCTTCCTGTAATAAGTTTCAATTTTTGTAAAAAGCATTTTTTAAAAAGTAATACATTACGTATATTAAAATTGAAAATATTATTTATTTTGATTATGATAGACCGTAGAAATAATAACCGGGATCCATATAAACTAACCTCTCCCAAAGTAGCAAGTTCCTTTTTAAGTTTATTTGCCAGTTTTTTCTCTGTCTTGACAGCAGTTTTAACTGCACCACTAACTTTATTCTTATTCTTCTTTTTACCCATTTTAGAATATTTCTTCTAAATATATAAAAATGAAATATAGAATACAAGGTATTGTTTTTAAAATGTGATTTTGACTTCTGTCAAAAATGAGCTGTCAATAGTGTCAGATTAAAAAAGTGTAAATGTCAAACATTGTACGATATGGGTTAAGCCGGTCATACACGATATGGTTTCAGGAAATCAAGAACCCTACCCAGTAGGCCTAACTGATAGCTCGGACCGAGCGAAGCAAAGTCCTCCACTACAAACAGTGTACGCAAGTCGCGGTCCGAGTCTCAAAGTAGATGCCCTTGCGACACTGTGTTCTCATTTGCTGGTACCGTCCACGGTGACCAAGCCAAGGTCAGAGCTCTTCTAGCTCGGCCTCCCAAAGCCCGGTGACGCTGTAAAGGCCAATAGGGTCAACAGCATACTGCTCAGTCGAAAAAAGAAAAAGAAAGTACGAACGATATCCGTAACGGAATCTTAATTTCGGTGATGTATAAGAAACACCGTAGATTGTACTTTTATTTACCTTATTCTTAACGAATTTATCATTAATTAAAATTATGCTATAAAATATTATATTCTATGCAAAAAATTTACACAAGAAATTAGATTTAAAAAATATATTAATCCTTATTACCGTATTGCACTGTATATCACTTTTGAATTATTTATTTTAATATATTAAAATTATTAATAATACAATCAACCAACCAATAATAATAATATATACATAAATACTAGAAACTTACCTTTCAAAATATTACATAGTATAATAATATTTTGAAAGATAAGTTTCTAAACGAATTTTGCCAAGCATGAAGTTCTAATTGCTAAAAGCTACAAGTGAACTGTAATCGCAGGCAAAGTCAATGGTGATTACAATTACAAATGTGATAAAAAAATTTGAAAAATGTTATGATAACAATGTAAATAGAATCCTATTAACTGAGAAGTGATTACTTAAGTTTTTATAAATTATTACAGTAGTAGTTAATTAATAAATCTACCAAAATGAATAAAATGTCAGCGCCAGGACCCTCGGTACGTAACTTATTTTATTTATTTGTAGCACCTTTTAGTTTATCTTACTTTCAGTATTTACTTAACTTAAATTTTGTTGCTTTAATTTTATTATTTTGTTTCAATTTATAATGATGTTAAACGAAACTAATATCGTTTTAAAAAAGTTTTATCCTTTGGCCTAAATTTTCCTTTGACACAAAACTTAAAAAAATGCTCAAAAAAATTGTGCATTATGAAGAAATGAAATAAATATGCACTGAATAAATTTACTAAAGTTTATAATATACTTCAATAAAATTTGTATTAAGTTTAATAAACACAAGTACTTGGTTGTTATAGTTTAAAGGATAAACTGTAAATAAAGGTCAATGCCACATGACCTTGTAAAGTACAAACATATAAGTATATGAATTAGTAAACTACTTATCTATATTATAATCAACTTTCACTTTAATTTTATAACTACATAGCTTTTATCTATGACTTTGTCCACAAGTTATTTTATAACTTACACACGGGTACATTGGGCTACATCAAAATTATTAATGTTATGTGATATAGCCTTGATAATGGACTATTCAACTCTTTTTTTACGTAACCACTATATATTTTTTTTTCCTTTTTTATGATATATAAAACAGATATAATCTTTAAAATTCTAGCAACCGGGGGCAGGAGCAGTCCAAGAGTTCAAAATCAGAGTACCAAAAAATGTAAAAAAGAAATATCATGTGATGAGATTTAATGCTACACTCAATGTGGATTTTGCCAATTGGACTCATGTTAAAATGGAGAGAGAAAATAATATTAAGGAGTTTAAGGGAGTGGAGGAAGAAATGCCTAAGTATGTACAATTATTGTATAAATAAATGGCTTTGGTTTTGCTTACTTTTTTGTCATATAATTAACAATTTCTAAACTTAGAGCCTAAAGGTGATTTCATATTGTTAACAATTTAATATTAGGATAACCTTTAGGTTCTAAAATTTTCATTATCATAATATACAGTAACTTACCATTAAAAACCGCTTTATGCTGTTACATACAAAAAGAAAACCTAGTGTTAAAACATTCCATATTCTCCTTGTCTCAATTTGATACATCGACTGCAGGATTCAACAGCATGCTTTGTGGTGCCAGAGCTGAAAAATAAAAAAAAATCCCTTGACTGACTGTAAATGAAATGTACAGCCATCAAGTTTGCAGTGGGATGCTCTTATATACCTATACCTATATAATAATCAATATTATTGTCATTGATGTCATACCTCATATGTATAATTCAGTTTGTAATCTCATATTCTTTAAATGAACTACTATAAAAGATATTTAATGGGAATTAGGATAATTTTATACAGTGTTGCTAGTCACCCTTTTAAAATTGTTTCTATATAGCTTGCTGCCTTGCTTTCACACTATACTCTGCAAATAGCAGAGTATGACGAGAGAACAAATGATGAGCTATTCCATTCCCCATTTTTGGCCAGAATTTGAGACATTGTGTATAGAGTAATAGAACTCAACATATTAATTTTTCAAAACGGAAATTGAATATACATTCCCACAGAGCTACAAACAGACTTATTGTAAAATTTTATATTTATTTTTGATTTTTTTTTTTTAGATTTGGCGCAGGCTCAGAGTATGGACGCGACATGCGTGAAGAGGCACGGCGTAAGAAATTCGGTATAATCTCTAGGAAATATAAACCTGAGGATCAGCCGTGGATATTGAAAGTTGGAGGAAAGACTGGGAAAAAGTATGCCACTTTAGTTTTAATTTTAATATCAATTAATTTGAAGTCATTTCATTTAAAAAACATGTTTTAAATAATAATAACTTATAGCATATCTGTAGGAAAAATTTAAGTTTTGTTGTTAAATTGTTTTTGATTGCAATGTAGAGCAATGGAAACTTTAAATAGTTTTTTTCCTTTTTTTACTTTTAAATTTTCTAAATGGCAGGGCAGATGGAGAGTTATTTGAGTAGCACAACTTATTTTATCTTTACACATTTTATCTTTATTCAATGAAAAATGAAAGTAATTATTTTCTGAGTGAGCATTACTTTAGTAATCAAACATTGCACCACTTCTATATAATTAAAAAAAAATATATTAAATCAGCTTCACGCTGTATCCTGCACACAGAAGGGTAGGCAGAAAGAGTAGTAAGACACTCGGTCTCCACTTTTTGCCAAATCTGGAGGCATTGCGTGCAGAGTGGTGGAACTCAACGCCGTGCTTTGCCTCGACATCAGAGCGAAGAAATGAAAATATAAATGTAAATAAATATCTCACTTCCTCGAGTGGGATCGAACCTACAACCAGTCGATTTTACAGTCACACTTTGTGCCTCAACGCTACTACTGGCCCCATTCTGTATAATTACATATGTATTTACTTTATATACTGGAGTGTTTGGATTATATTCAAGAAGGCTGTAAGAATTTTTACAATTAAAAAGTATACTGGCCATTAAAAAGTTTTTTCTTTCTTTATATTTTAGATTTAAAGGCATCCGCGAGGGAGGAGTATCAGAGAATGCGGCGTATTACGTCTTCACTCACGCAGATGATGGAGCCATCGATGCCTATCCCTTACAAGAATGGTTGGTTTGTGTTACTATTCTTGCGGTCTATAAGTTAATATTACCTATACTGCCAGGCCACTAGTGAGGCCACAGTCCTGGCGCAGAGGCACAAGCCCGCAACTGTACACCCGACAAGTTGTGGGTGGAGGGCAAAGCGCGGTGTTGAGTTCCGCCACTTAATACGCAATGCCTCGAGAATTCGGCGGAAGGTGGAGAGTGGAAGTGTCTTAATGATTATGAAAACATTGCACTTTATATGAATATATAAAGTTACAGAATATATAAATAAATAAAGTTAAAGAATATAAAGGTAGAAGATATATATGCATTTAACATTTGCTTTATTAGATGTGTTGATTTTTATAGGTTTAAATTTATTTTGACGAAAAAAATGGAATGTAAAAATAAAAATCTTTATTTGTGCTAATTTTAAATTGTGTTTTTTTTTAATTTTTATGGTAATAAAAAAATCATATTGTTCTTTTAAAGGTACAATTTCCAGCCAATACAGCGTTACAAGGCTCTGTCAGCTGAAGAAGCTGAACAGGAGTTTGGAAGGTTAGTTTTAGTTGATAAATACAATATCAATGCGAATTATTGAAAGTAATCGATAAGTTTTCTACGGAAATGGAATGGAATACCCGCGGCAGTGTTTCCAGGTCGATATGACATGGGTACCTTCAAAAAGCGGGTCTATCTCCACCTTGTCGGCAACGCACCTGTAGCTCCTCTGGTGTTGCACGGGGTCGTGGCGGCGGTAGTCACTTGCCATCAGGTGACCCGAACGCTCGTTTGCCTTGTCTTTTCCATAAAAAAAAAGTCTCTATACCTATCACAACGACATATTATTTTATATACAGGGAGAAGTTCGATCAACCAGACCAAATGTTGTCATTATCTATACAGATAACTGAAAGAACTATTGATTGTATGAGACGAAAGGCGACTTGTACAATATGCGAGATGAGAAACTACTATAATGTTGAGAAATATATTATATTAATAATTATATTTCGGCAGATAGTTTAAGAAATTGGCACCAAAACGCGTAGAAGTGTCATTGTGTAGCTTGTGACGTCATGTCTGAGTAAACTATTAATGCCATTCATCAAACATCGTATGTTTACCAAGGCGTGACGTAATCACTCTGATCGGTGTTCAACGTATCATGGCGAATTGCCGTATTTTGTATTTTTTTTAAATATCTTTAATCTAATATACTAATATTAGAAGGAAATGGGAATGCGTGTTTTGATATATATAAATACGATTTTATTAATTAAATACATAACTTTAGTGATTTTTACTAGCTGTCATCATGCCTATTCTATATATAGTATTATTAAAAGTACTAATTTTTAGAAATTGTATATTTTTCTGTATTTATACCCATGTTTTGATCCTTCTCCACGATTATTTTATTCTCTGTATTTCAATCCAACTTAATTCATCTATGTACATCAACACAACATATGACTCTGAATCCTTATAAGTAATGGCTTATTGGGTTTCCACTATACATAAAATCCATACTACTTAAAATCCATACTACTTAAAAAATGTTTCTACATAATAAGCACATAGGTGCCTAAGCAGAGGGAGGCCTGGTAACTTAGCGTTAATAAACTCTGTTCCCAATAAGACGCTTCCGTTCCCCGCTTTCCGCCAAATTCTGGTGGCATTGCGTGTTGAGAGGCGGAAATTATAATAAAACATATATCAACTTCACTCTGTATCCCGAGCTCAGCAGGGTAGGCAGAGGGAACCTAGTGACACTCCGTTCCCCACTTTCCGCTAAGTTTTGGAGGCATTGCGTGTCCCTCGGCACCAGAGCGAAGAAATGAAACTACAAATTTAAATAAATATTTCACAACCAATCGATTGTACAGTACCTGCGCCACGATAAACTTTCAGGCGTAACAAAGTAATAAATTACTTCTCGCTTATGTTTCGTAAACGTATGCGCGGCGACGACGCGGCCGACGACGGCGACGATCCGGACGAGAAGAAAACTAAAAACTCTAAAGCTAAGAAAGGTTTGATAGTGTTTCATATAATTTAGCGTTTCAATTTTAGAAAAAGTGTTATTGGCTCTCCTTTATTTGGATAACACCTTTTAGGTTTAGTTTTCGAAAATTCATGATTAAAATTTAATAGACGTTAATAATTTAAATTCTTTTATTATATAAGACATAACAATATACCATATTTTGTGATACATTCAATTTTAATGTAATTATTACGTACGTATTCTTAAATTACGTTTTAATTGTATTATTTAAAATATTAATATATTTATTGGAGTTTTAATAATAATAAATAACTCTCATTATTTTCCAAATTATCCACAAATACAAACTTTACATAGCTCTATACGCTGTTATTTCGTATATGATTTTGCATGTTGTAGAATATTTTTTTTTGTGATTTTATTTTAAATATCTTAGTTTCTAGATTTTAAAGTGTGTGTATTTATTTTTTAATCTGTATATTTTAATATGTTTTTAATCAATTATTTCTATAGATCTCAAAATATCAGAAATGGATGAATGGATAGACTCTGACGATGAATCGTCAGATTCGGAAGGTGGGGAGAAAGAGAAGGAGAAAGAAGATAGCGATTCGGGTTCTAAGAAAAAGAAGAATAAAAAGGGTTAGTTATTGTACTATTTTTATACTATATGTTTGTACTAATTGTGACTCGTTATTCGTTTGCATGGTCTTTAGAGCTATTGCCATATCATTAGACTATTCCTGTATACATTTAACTTAGTGTTGATATATTCCGTTTCCAAAGCACCGTCCTATTTTCGAGATATTGCGTGTTAAGTGCGGAGCTCAACGCCGTGTTTTGTTATCTTATCAAAGTGATGAAAAGAACATATTAAATAACTCATTTCCCTAGTCGAACGACGACGAAACCACAATTGTCGAGCTTACAAACACATGCTTATATCATAAGTTAGATTTTTTGTAACATTTAATTATGTTTTTGTAGGAGCTCCACCTAAAAAAAAGAAGAAAGTAGAAGATGAAGCGTTTGAAGAGAGCGACGATGGCGATGAAGAAGGGAGGGAGAGGGATTATATATCTGATTCGTCTGACAGGTATATTTTAATATTTATTTATTTGAGTTTTATTGTAATTGTAATATAAGCTTTTACTTGCAGCTCCGTCCGCACGTCAAATAACGGTAACTCTGACAGTGGTTTACTGTTTTTAAATTTTATTTTCTTATCTTAGTGTTAAGATACTTCTTTTCCCACGTATCCCACGCTTCCCGCCTCATTCTGGAAATATGTGTGTTGAGGGGCGAAACTCAACTTCTTTACCAGAATGAGAAAATTAATTATATAAGTAGGAAATTAAGAGTTTGAATTGAATATACAAGCGTCGTGCCGGTACGACTCTGCGCACGACACGCAAAATCTTTAGAATTCATTATTCAATGCAATTAACATTGCTCATTTTGACTAAATATATTTTATTACAATTTTTTTTTACATTACAGTGAATCTGATCATGAGACAAAAGCTAACAAAGAGTTGAAGGGAGTCGCCGAGGAAGATGCGCTAAGGTCAGTATTTTAAAATATTTATTTGTTTTACTTTTAACTTTACTCTGTATCTCACACATATCCATTGTAAGCGTAGGCAACATGGGAATGAAAAGTACGGAAAGCAAGTGTCTTAACACTAAGACACTTCCTTTCCCCACCTTTCGTCAAATTCTGGAAGCATTGAGTGTTGAGTTGCGAAACTTAACGTCGCTGTTTGTCGTCGTTGTTAGTTAAAATAAACTGTACTGCGTGCGAATGTATAATAATAACGAAATGGTTGATGAAAGTTGTTGCGGTTTGACATAGCTATATTAGTAGAGAAAATTCAGTGCCAAGGAACTCCATACTGTGCTATCAATCCGAATTCGATATATTGCAGAATTCAACGCCGCACTTTTTCTTGTCAGAACAGGCCAATAAAAATAATATATTCCGATTCATGGAGATCGAATCCACAGAGCGTGTGAACCCACTGTGTCGTCGTGGCTTCAGCTTACAAAATAACATTTTATATGACAGCTTCTTTAATAATTAATAATTGTGCTTACGATTCCCACACGGTGTAATTAATTATTTAATATTTTAACTTCCTAGCTCTGGTAACAATTAGTAAGAGAAGGCGCGTCGTTGAGTTCCATTACTCAACGTAACCCAAACAAACCATGCTATATACACAATACATACAGTGTGATGGTAAAAAAAATATTATAACGCAATCATCACATAGTGAGACGTCTAGATACAGATGAGTTGTGGTTTGATTCTCAACCGCGGGCATAAATTATATTTATTTGTTCCGGATAGATAGGACGCGGCATTTAATAGTATTCAATTTCGACTTTATACCGAACAGAATGATGAAGAAACTAATAATATTTATTTTTGTAGAAAACTACTAACATCAGATGAGGACAGCGAGGAGGAACAGGAACAAAAACAAGAGTCCGAGCAAGAGGATGAACCGACTAAGGAAGGCGAGGAGAGAGCCAGCAAACTGACTAAGAAGAAGAAAAAACCAGATGAAGCTAAGAAAGGTTAATCTATTTTTTTTTTTTAAGTTGGTCACCCAATAAACAAAGAAATATACAACATTTTGTCGGTTTCATATTGTATGAAGAAATGAGAAGAGAATAGAGAGAGAGAAATATCAAGAGTCTTTGGAGCATAACATTTTTGTCAACCATTTTATTGTGCAAATATGGCGTGAAAATGTAAAATATTTTTTTTGAATGACAAATATATTAAAACGGTAGAATTTCAGAGCATTTCCATATAGTTTGTAAATTACTTTTTTGTATGTGACTCAAAATATTTTTATATTTTTACAACTGTGTGGTTAATATGTTACGTAATGTCTCAGTCCTATCTAAAACCGTTAGTAATAATTATGTACATTTTCATATTTCATTCTTTTGATATATTAAGACAGAAGGCAGCTTAGATCCTAGTCATCTATCCATGTATTATTTACTGGTTTAAATATAAAAAAGAAGAACTTGACCTAACCGGTCTATACAGGGTGGAAGTGTAAGCACCACTTTAAATGAAACCACAGTTTTAACTACTCTATAAAAGCCTAATATAAATCAGAAAAAAATAAAATCCCAAAAATGAAAAAAAAAAATTTTTTTAAAACAAAATAAGTAATAAAATTGTCATTTTAAAACAAAACGCCATTTGTAAGGATGACGCACGCACACATAAACCTATCAAAGGAACACCGCCGCACACGCCTCATTTCGAAATCGAGTCGTATGTATTGGCGATAAAGTTCAAAGTTGTTAAACCTTTAGTAGTATTTTTGTAGTAGTAAGTGTTTATGTTATTGGGATCTAATCGAAATACAGGTATGGATAAAAATCGAGAAATAAAAAAAAAATCCTACGTCCAAACTATTGAGGCATCTTGATTAATTTCTTTAGGTATAGGTTTGAAATATTTTACCCTATATGCTGTTTCCGTAAAAGGAGCGCTGCCTCTTCCACCCTGTATAATATAAATATTAATTTATATGAGATATGAACTCACTACATATTACTTTAACTTTATTATGCAAAATTTATTTTCTAATCCTAAATTACAGATTCGAGCAGTGAATTCAGTTCAGATTCAGACACGGATCAAGAGAGCAGTTCAAAGAAACCAAAGAAATCTAAAAATGGGACATCTGAAGGGAAGAATCCACCTAGTGCCAGCAAAAGTGGTATGAATTTTTTTGTTTTAAATTATTAGGCTATTTTTAGGGTTCCGTATCTCGAAATGAAAAAACGGAACCCTTGTAGGATTACTTTGTCTCGTCTCGCTTTGTTCTTTGATTCTTTAAAGCTCAAAAAAATCAATCTTTTAAGTCTACTCACTCAAAAGATATGAGCATTTATGTAGCGACTTAGCCGGGAAGCACCCTTTATTCCTACAAAATTGTAGGAATAAAGGGTGCTTCCCGTGTACCTACAGTTATGGAATTTGACACGAAGCAAGAACTTACAACATAAATAAAGGAAAAATTCTAAAAAGTGAAGTGATTACAAACTTATATTTGTAGTTCATTTCATACAAAGTATGAAATTTATTTTCCATTGGCCTTAAAGTCCTGAAATAGGGGGCCGTTCAAGTATTACGTAAGCAGTTTTTTTGCAATTATTTGAAAATGAAATTGTTTTCAGTTATAATAGGATTGGTAAGAAAATATAAGCCTAAATGAACATAATAATCCGAAAAATTATAAGTAGAGAAAATTCTTATTATTAAAAAAAATATCTAACTAATTTATTAATATTTATTTGAGCACGAGGCACGAGGTGTGACTGTATAACCGACTGGTTGTGGGTTCGATCCCCACTCGAGGAGATGAAATATTTACTTAAATTTATATTTCCATTTCTTCGCTCTGGTGTCGAGGTTAAGCGCGGCGTTGAGTTCTGCCACTCAACACGCAATGCCTTCAGAATTCAGCAGAAAGTGGGGAACGGAGTGTCTTAACACTAGATTCCCTCTGCCTACCCTGCTGTGTGCGGGATACCGCGTGAAGCTGATACTGATACTGATCTAACTAATTTAAATGAACACTAATAATAAGTAAACATAACCAAAGTTTAGTTTTTTTTATTATTAATAAAAAAAAACTAAACAAAACCAGTTACATTATCAATATTATCAAAGTAAAATAAATATTTAAAAGTATTAAAATTAAATGTGTTGTGCTATGTTTTACTCAAATACATTAAAAAATAATTTTATATAATATTTTTTGTCTGTCTTTCTATTTCCCCGAGCTAATGTCCAGAACAACTGAACTGATTTTTATAGGACTTTCAGTGATCGATTTTACTGTTTTACCCTGGAA
>JAATLQ010038264.1:16936-48676 GCA_013421005.1 Heliconius erato x Heliconius himera
ATCTTTTTACACGTTTTCCTTGCACGCGTACATAGATACTATATGAAATCTAACTCCTTTCTACATTAAATTCGATAATTTTTGCGAGTAATATCAAATAAAATCCCAAAAAACCAAAACTACGATTTATTAAGTGTATAACAACGATATAAATAACCTAACTGAAATAACCGACCATTTTTTTCCTTAAGTATAAAACTTAAATAATATTATGCGAATGCCGCACAATGCCGAAACCACATCAAGAAATTAATGAAAATCTAACTAATCTACTACTCGAATAAGCGAAGAAACAAACAAAAAATATAAATTAATAATAAATAGAAAACAACCACATAAAAATTAACAGTAGATCCAAAATGTGTAGAAAATTACAAAATCGTCAACGACGTCTGCCTGTTCCTGTTTATTTATAATATAGGTATGGATGTATGGACCTTCGCCCGCTTATTTGCACCCTATTAGGGATGAATTCTAACAGAAACCACCAAACACGTGTTCAACAAAATATTTTAAACAGTCTGAATTTAATTATATAAAAATCGGTGGCGATTTAAAGATTTTTCCATATAAACTTTCAACCCCTTATTTGAACCCTTAGGGGGTGAATTCTAAAAAACCATGAAACACGTGTTCAATGAAATATTTTTAAGAGTCTGAATTGTAAATTTTATAAAAATCGGTGCCGATTTAATTCTTTTCCATACAAAATTTCAACCCCTATTTCATCCCTTTAGGGTTAAAATTTTTCAAAATACCGTCTGTTTCAAAATGTTTATTTTCATAATCTGGACATCCACTAGGATGTCCAGATTATGAAAATAAACATCTGTCCAAATTTCACGTTTCTACGCACAGCAGTTACGGCTGTGCATGCGTCTTACCTCAGTCAGTCAGGTACATGTCCTTTTATATATATAGATTATTTAACTCATATTACGTCTACCAAATATAACCATAACATGTATGTATGAAAAATAAATAGCTTCTGCTTACGTAATTACTAGCTAGACCCCCCCACCCCCCATGTCATCAAAAATAAGCAAACCCAAGACCCCGCCCCCCTACAGTGCTTACGTAATACTTGAACGGCCCCTAGGTACCGAAGCTTCAGTGGGCGAGTCCGACTCCCACTTAACCGGTTTTTTATTATTTTGATTATTAGGCCATTTTTTGTTATTATGAGTTTAAATTCTTCCTATATGCCATTTCTCTTAAAACTCCTTTAACATCTCATATATGAACAACTTTGTAAATACTAGACTAACATCAACCTTTTTATTCCATTACAATCTGGTTTTAGGCGAAAAGTCGTGAAGTGAAAGTGACCGGAAGTGTTCCCTATGTTGCTATGTGTGAGAATCTCAATAAATTAAAATTTCTTTGAAGTTTAAAAAGACTTCCAAAGGGCGCGGGTTCAAGTCCTGCTTCATATATTCGACAAATGTATATTATTTTCCACTAAGTCCACATGGCTGTCCCCAGGTGGCAGCGCGAGCACGTCGCGCTCCAACACGCCGGTGCCGTCGGCTGCAGCCGCCGCCGTCGCCGCCGCCAACGCGCACGTGCATGGCGCCAAGCGCCCCAAGCTCGACGCCTCCTACACGTGAGTGCCTCACTTACACGACCAATACTTGGTCCAATGTTGGCTCCATGGTTGAGTGGTAAAATACAGTACGGTCGACGAATGGCCGCCCTGAAGTTAGGTGGCCTGACTTCGGCGCATTCTAGTGAATAACGGGAGGAATATAATCAAAATCACATCTGCTCAGCCATCTATAGCTAACTTCACGGCGGTCACGACTCTAAAAATGTATAATAAAAAAAAATATCGACGATGAAATCGATTTAAGATTTTCATTTAAATGTATTTTTTTGCTTGATATACTTTTTCAAGGCTACTCGAAGAAATGTAATATTTAATATTTTTATTTCTACCCTCTGGAGTCGAGGCAAAGCGCAGCGTTAATTGCGCCATACAAGACCCAATCCTCCAGAATAATTCGGCGAAAAATGGAAAACGGAGTGTCTTAACACTAAAATAATTCTGCATACAGTGTAATGTTAAAAAAATATTTTTTGCTATAGCGAATGCGGCGTAACAGAAGAAGCCGTGAGACGTTATCTCGCTCGCAAACCAATGACCACCACTGAGTTGCTCACCAAGTTCAAGTCCAAGCGCACGGGGGTCAGCTCCGACCGCCTCGTGGAGACCATGACGCAGATACTCAAGAGGATCAACCCGGACAAACAGAATATCAACGGCAAAATGTATCTTAGTATAAAGCAGTCGTGATTGTTTAATAAATGTATGTTTATTCGTTTGTTTTGTGTTTTTTTGTCCCTATCTCAAAACCCTTGAATAGAGCTGGACATTATTTTTAAACATTTTTAAACTGTTATTCCACACTTAGGAAAGAAAAAAATTATTAACAAAACGTATAATAATTTGAACGTAGCGAGATTTGAACCCGCCTCTTTGGCAACCGTCCAAGCACTTTCGCGCGCGTTGTTCTTAACAAATGGCGTTTTATCAATATTATTATAATTTTATGAATTATTTTCTTTGAAAAAATAACTTTTTCAATTTTGACAATTTTTTTTTGTTTTAATTGTATTAAGCTTTTATAGAGTATTAAACCTGTGCTTTCATTTGAAGTGATGATGAATTAATGGGTGATGTTCGACTTTCTTTGGGGATGATTTTGATCTATTTTTTTATGAAATTTGAGAGACTTGAATACCAATCTACTAGTGCCTAGTTGCCGAGCCTGCAATATGCATGAACTGCCGACCTATCGATGTTCAAATATTATTTTAATTGTTATATTTTCTCAATAAGTAATTATTTGAATTAATTTATATATTTGTAATATTAATATTTTAATGTTATTATATAAATTAAGTATTCGGCGGAAAGTGGGGAACGGAGGGTTCCCTCTTCCTACTCTGCTGCGTGCGGGATACAGCGTGAAGTTGATAAATTAAGTATATTTAATTGAGTGCAACATTTTATTAACTTCACGCTGTATCACACATCTACGAAGGTTTGGCCGACAAAATCTAGTGTTAAGGCACTACGTACTGCCATTTCCGTCCAGTTTTCGAAATAAAACAATATAATTTGGAACAAAATATTTATTAAGTAATAAAATACTAAAAAATAAAATGGAGACTTACTTTAAAATTAGCACTAAATAAATTAAGTAGATTTTATAAAAGACAACATTAAAACAAAAAATTATTAAAATATTAACTAAAGAATATTTATTTGATATTGCAATTTAATTAAAATAATAGTTGGCAGTGAGCTTAATTCAATAATACAGTTTACTTGATTAATAATATTTAAAAACGCGCCAATTTTTTTTTTATAAAGTGCCAACAGAAATACCTGAAATTTGGCTTTATTAGCCTAGAGAGAGGGAAAGCCCTTCTGGGCATATGGTAGTCGTCAGACTGGCTGTCGGAATGCAAAAAATATGTTTTTTTAAAATAAAAAAACCTCAAAAGAAGTTAATTAGCATTTCAACAACAGATTCAAAAATAATCAAATATATATATATTTCGATGAAAAAAAAATGTTTTCACCCACAATTGTAGCTCCTGTACTGACGCCTACTATATAAAAAAAGCTTTCTTTAGAAACAAAAATATTTCTTACTGAATATGAAACTTCTGAATTTTTACTGAACTGAATCTTGTAAATCCAGACATTAGCGAGTTATTCATTAATTATATAACATATTTATATACATATATATAATAATAAACTATACTTTTGTACATTTTACTACGTAGCATTAAAAACTAAGAACAACTTTATAAATTGATTTATTTATCACAGACAGTATTATTATATTATGTGATCCTAATAAAATTATATTACATATTTATATGTAGTTTTTAGCTTAAGTTATATTGTATTGGAAATTATTCAATTTAATTAAAATAATTTTCTTTACCAGTTTGACTGGTGATTTTTATAATGTCTACAAAAATAGACTTCCTCATAATTAATTAAAAAATTAAAAATTATTGTATACTACATTCGAGTAACTTTTTTTCAAGCTTTATATTATTTTCGTTAGAGTACTATAAGTTATTAAGTTATTTGCGTTACAGTACCATAAGAATCTAGGTGAATGTTGCCAAAGCGCAAATAATGCTGCGTTTGGTACGTACAGGTAAATATTAGAAATACCTAATTTTCGAAGTTACCCAAATTAACCTTACGAATTCAATAAGTAATATATGTTTCTGAATTTCAGATATATTCTATGATATGTATTAGATATTAGGTTCTCTTCGATGAGTTTAGGCCTTTGTTTACAAATCGTAATTTGTGTTAAGCAATCAATGACTTCTCCTTTTCTTCGACGTGATTCTTTTCATCGTTTTCAGGTTTCCTAAAAATAGAATACATATTATTTATAAAGTTAAATTTAGCTAATAAATTTTAATACAAAATTAAAAAAATATAACGAAATAACTAATAAACAATCGATATCGTCAATTGACATACATTTACTCTGGTTAAACAATACGATACGCGGTTTTAAGTTCCGCAAGATAATATAAAAAATTACAAAAACTAAAATAAAAAAAAAAACAAGTATACCCGCATACAACGTGGCTGTTCACGATCTTTTCTCCCTCCTCTATGGTCTGTGGCATTTGCCTTCCATTGGTTTCTGGCAACAACACTCCAACGGTACACGCGAATAAAGCTATTAACCCTAAAATGAGTAGTGGCAAGGTTTTCCAGTACCTCTCCTGAAATTAATTTAATTTAAAAAATATATATCATGTATAGTTTGCTTGTAGCATTTCTAAATGACTTGGCGTTTATAAAATATCTTTGCAAATATCTTCTTAAATCAATTTAAGGCTTTCGTGGTGCAAGGGCATAAGTGCGTGATTGTGGATTCGGATATCGAATATTTTCATCTCTTCGATCTGTTGCAAAAGCAAAAAGCGCGGCGTTGAGTTCCGCCACCCAACACGCAAAAATTCGGCGAAAAGCGGGAAATAGAGTGTCTTAATACCAGGTTCCCTGCTACAGCTCAAAAAAATATATTTTAAAAACATTATAAAAAACTTTATTATAAAATACCCACCGAATAAACAATAAACGGCGACAGCAGCGTGGCGACGTACCCGCTGACGTGTATGAGGGAGGAGCCGGACGCCCGCACCGGCGTCGGCAGCAGCTCCGCCGACCACTGGATGGCGGCGTTGTACGACATATTGATCGCGAAGCGGGCGAATATTGCCAGCGATACTTGGGGTATACCTGGTCAAATATTTTATTATATGGTTATATTGTTGATTAATTAAATTGAACAATTTTAAAATTTTTATTTGAGGCCAGCCGTGGCGCAGGGGCACGAGCGTGTAGCTGTAAACGCGACAGGTTGTGAGTACGATTCCCACTTGAGGAAATAAAATATTTCATGTTTTCATTTTTGCGCTCTGGTCCAGAGACGAAGCGCGGCGTTGAATTCCGCCACTCATCAACGCGCAATGCCTCCAGTTTTCGGCTCTGGATACAATGTCACATGCTGGACACAAAAAGATAATAATAATTCCTTATATGAGTAATATTTAACATTTTATTAATACCCAAATAAAACGCGTAAAAATATACATAAAATTTAGCGTTGGCATCGAACCAAAACGAGATATTTGGAACAAAAGTTCTGTCTCATAATAAATATGAATTGTAAAAGCAAAAAAAAAACAACATATTTAATTTTTCGAATTATGAAGTTAACAAGTAAAAAACGTAAATATTACCTCTAGGTACGATCGTTGCGATGAGGATTAACAATCCAGAGACAGCCATCGGCCCACACGTCAGCACCTGCCGACCCCATCTGTTTAAGAAGGTGAGAAAAATGATTAATCGAATATCTATATAATATTGTAGGAAAGTAATAGTATTTGAGTTGACCTGATAGACTTTCATTTCCACCTTAGCGAAGAAGTTTTACATTTTAAAATTATATTCTTCTCTACCGTAGGTACTAGTAAGCTAGAGTAGTCAGGATAATCCAAGTTTTTTTTATAAATTGGCCAAAAGCGGAGAAAAAAGTCACCTTGTATCAAATTTTAAACAGAACCCTGTACAACGCTCTCCTTTCTTCATTTCTTGGGAAATCAGGAGAGCGGCGGCCTACAAACACAGGAAAAGTACAAAAAAATCACATACTTATCCAAAACAAACGCCAACAGCGTAACACTAGGTATCTCAGTAGCTGAAGTCAGTGTGAAGGTGATGAAGAAGTCCAGTCCAAGACCTTCAGACATTCTAACGAGGCCGTCGAATATGATCGCACAAGCCATGTACACGACGACCATCAGTACCATCATCTTCCTTAGAGGGGCGCTGGTGACGACGTCCTTCATTGATTCCTTTGTTTGACGCGTTTGGCTTGCTGATACCTGATATAGAATAAATGTATAGAGGAGAATATAGTGTCAAGTTGTTGTTAATTTCAGCAAGAAGAAGAGGAAAAATTGAATGGTTTTCTTTCTTGCCTTGTTTCTTAGCTTAAAATATTAAATGTTTTATTCATTTTGATGATTTAATAATTTTTAAATGATTTTTTTCTGGTTAAAAAAATTATAAATATTTTAAAAAAACATTCATGAACCAGTGATAAGTGACAAATCAACGTATTCCCTGACTCATTTACTTTATCTTATCATATTTTTAAACAATAAGCGGAATGAATATAACAAAAAAATATTTTTCTATTATGTTTTCTGCACTAAAACTATAAAGCTGAATAATATGTTTTGATTAAAAGCAAAAATTTCAGAAACTATCGGTTTATTGAGGACCATTTATTGAGGCCAGTCGTGGCGCAGGGGCACAAGCAGGCGACTGTAAGCGCGACAGGGTGTGGATTCGATAGCAACTCGAAGAAATGAAATATTAAATGCTTTCATGTCCTCGCTCTGGTAATGAGACAAAGCGCAGCGTTGAGTTCCGCCATTCAACACGCAATGTCTCCAGAATTAGGTGGAAAGTGAAGAATTTTTTTCTATCTTCTATTGTTTTTTCTATTTGACTCTCTCTTCCTTTAGTTTGGATTTAACGCTATATACTAAACAATAACAACAACAGATAGGTATGTTATAGACCTACTATAAGTACATTCAAAATGGCAAAAAACTTACAATAAAATCATCCATCACATCATCAGGTATTTTTGTTCCGTTCACCTTTTCAAATCTTCTCAACACTTTTACTGCGTCATTCACTCTGCCGCGGGACGAGAGCCACCTTGTAATAGACAAAATATGTTATATTATTTTTATGAGTCAAATAAGAAAATAATTTTTTAACTGTTTTTTAAAGTGTTATTCCACACTTAGGAAAGAAAAATACTTATTTAGAAAACGTACAGAAAATTTCAATTATTCTCCAGCTACCTTCAATTTTTTTTATATGTTTTCTAAATAAATAAATGAAAAGAATATGTAGTATCTAAGTCCCAATAGTAAAAAAATATATACATTACTTAATCGGTGGCAAAACTATATAAGTACAGCTTCATATATATATTTAATATTTATTTATATCTATTCTGTAATAAGTATATAGTTATTTAGTTTCACGCTCTATCCCACATATAGCATGGTAGGCAGAGGGAATCTGGGAGCCTAGTGTTAAGACACTTCGTTCCCCACTTTCTGTCGAATTCTGGAGGCATTGCGTGTTGAGTGGCAGAACTCAACGCCGCGCTTAGCCTCGACACCAGAGCGAAGAAATGGAAATATAAATTTAAGTAAATATTTCATCTCCTCGAGTGGCGATCGAACCCACAACCAGTCGGTTTTACAGTCACATTTCGTGCCGCTGCGCCACGACTGGCCTCGACATTTTAAGATATTACTACAAAAAAAAATTAAATACTTACCTAGCACTCTCGGGTACAGTAAAAGGTACGACAAGCACAAGAAGGATCGGCAAAGTAGTGATCCAAAGTAACTTCCTCCAGTCCGACATCCACAGGGCAAGCCAGGGCAGCATGAGGCAGCCACCGCCAAAGTATAATGCGATTGACAGGTTAGCTACCCATGTACGGTATCTTGGACCCACGTATTCAAGAACTGGAATATTTTTAAATTTTCAGTCTTTTGTGGGGAAAGTTATTTGTGATTCAACTAGTTTATTTAAAATGGGAGTGAAAGATTGATTAAAATTCATAATAATAAATTTATGTAATAAAAAATACTTTTTGCTTAATCATATTTTGTCAAATCAGGTAAACTTTCTTAAGCGATCTCGAGATAAATTGTAGGACAACAAAGTGTAGGATCACTAAGGGTTCCATTTTTACATTGAACTTGTGAACGTAAAGTAAAAGATAAGAAAGAACCTTACCTAAAATATACATAATCATAAAACAGCTATCATATGCTGTGCCGACCAAAAATCGACAGAATGCAAAATCCCATACATCTTTCGTGTATATACTGGCCACACCGCCGACGAATGCCATCGAGTTGGTAGCTAAAATTAAATCAATAATTAATTAGATTAATTTAATTTTATATAAAATGGATATAACTTTAAAGCTAAGTGTGAAACTAAAATAAAGAAAAAAATAAGATATTCTTTTGTTATTTGATATTTTAAATTGGTTACCGTGCGCGTAGCGTAGGGTTAAAGCGAGCATGTCATAATTTTTATCACAATATACATATTTAAATAATAATAGAAAAATTAAGTTTGTTATATAAAAGTTACTACTGTATAATAATTTTTATAATATATAGAAAAAAAAATATTGAGAACATATTTTTTTATAAAAAATACATATTTTATTTTTCTTTAAAACATTTTTAACATATAATGTAATATATTATTTATTATTTAAGTGTCTCTCCATGATTTCAAAATAACTGGGTTTTTGTTGAAGTGCATAATATTATTTACACAATACTAAAACATAAACTGATGAAATTGAAAATTTTTGTCTGTTTGTTTTTCTGTTTGTCAGGACTAATCTCCGGAACAGCTGTACCGTGTTTTATTTATATGGGTTTTTTCACTGACCGATAGACGAGGTTATGGAGCATCATTTTTAAATGTAGCTTTTTAAAATGATTTAAATTACGGCTTATAGTATAACAGTATAGATAACCATACTGTACTAAAATAACTAAGCGATTTCTCCTAAAATTCGTACACAAATTTCATATATCAGATATATTTGAAATCGTTTTAAAACATTTAATACGTTTTCGTGATACTTCCTTTTATAAGTAGACAACTAAGGTTACCGCATCTCACATATATTATAGCAGATTAGACAGAGGGAACCTAATGTGAAGATTATCCGTTCCCCACATTCCATTCTCAACGATTTCCTTTGATGATTTATAATAATTTAAAGTTATTTTTAAAGTTATTAGAATTTAAAGTTTTTTAAAGTTATTATAGTACAAATTCTTACCAACCAAGGCAGGCACTCGCCCATAGTAGTCCGCCATCCAGCCAAAGAAAACGCCACCGACTAGAGACCCTATGAAGAACACAGCTTGAGTGATAGGAGTGTTACGCGCGTGCTCGCAAACCCAACCACGCTGAAAATATGAAAGAAAAACTATAAAAATAAAAACTATAAAATTAAATTATTTTAGTATTAATACAATTAATTTTTTTAAAGGCCAGTCGTGGCGCATTGGCACAAGTGTGTGACTGTTAACGCAACTGGTTGTGGGTTCGATCTGCACTCGAGGAAATGAAATATTTAATTTTTTTCGTTTCTCGGGTGTCGGACGAAGTGTCTTAAAACAACGCGCCCTCTGCCTACACTGTTACATGCGGAATTGAACCCAGAATCCTTCGCGTCTAGTCACACTTGTGCTACTTGCGCCACAACTCGCCTCGATACGTATAGATATTAGAAATTATTTCCCCAAGTACCTACATACATATGTATATGATAGTAAACAAAGTTATTTTATCTGTGACAGTAATATTTGATTTAATAGTGTTTCGCAATAAATTAGATAAATATAATTGAGTATAGTATAAATGCTTCCTGAGATGTCTGTCGGTGTCGAGATAATTTTAGCTAATAAATTAATTATTATAGGCATTTGTATAATGCAATCGGCATCTTGTTTTTCTATAGATATATCATAAGTTAAAAATGTTTTTGTTTAGCTTCACGCTGTATTATGAACTTAGCAGGGTAGGCAAAGGGAACCTGGGAGCTCTAAATGCGATAGTTGTGGTTGCGATTCCCATTCACGGATTAGATTATTTTTAGTTCCTCACTATGGTATCAAAATCAAGCGACCGTTGAATTCAAGATCAGGCACTCAAACAGTAATGTCCCAATAAATGCATGGAAAGAGGAAACTGTTTATCTTAACACTAGGTTCCCTCTGCCTACCACGCAATATGCGGAAAACAGCGTAAAGCTAAAAAAATATTGGATAGTCGTCTTCAGTCTGGCAAAATTTTACAATATTGCGAGTCAAGACGCTTCTTCTAATGTTATGCGTAACTGTGAGTGACCCGCTCGCGGCTTCGCCCGCTTGGACTTAACAGTGATTGGACCTAATATATTATGGGGTTTTGAGGTCTGGATTCTAGTTGTGTACTGTTCTTTTAATAAAAAGTTTTTTTTATTGTAATTTTTCAGGCAACTTTTTTTGTTACTAAAAAAAATGTGTTTCCAAGATTTGGAAACTTCGAACCGGTCAAGGAGGCGCGGGTTCAAATTCTTCAACGTTCAATTTTTATACGAAAAGTACGTTAGGTATGTTGCTTACCTCACTAACAATCGTATGATAGGGGATGTCCCCCAACTCGAACTCCCATCCATTTTTACAAGGCACAAGGGGCGTGTCGGCTGGTACACTGTAGTTCATCAACACTTGAGTCCAATTTGCGTCATACATGAGGCATTTGTTCCATTCGTCTCCGTCCACTGGCGTTGTTAGGTTACGCCTTAATATTATCAAATTATATTTATTAAACATTAAGATAAATTGAGGCCGGTCGTGGCGCAGCGGCACGAGGTGTGACTGCAAAACCGACCGGTTGTGGGTTCGATCCCCACTCGAGGAGATGAAATATTTACTTAAATTTATATTTCCATTTCTTCGCTCTGGTGTCGAGGTTAAGCGTGGCGTTGAGTTCTGCCACTCAACACGCAATGCCTTCAGAATTCGGCAGAAAGTGGGGAACGGGAGTGTCTTAACATTAGGTTCCCTCTGCCTACCCTGCTGCGTGCGGGATACAACGTGAAGCTGATTTTTTTTATTTTTTTAAGATAAATTTAAATATTAAGATAAAAAAAATATATAAATAAATATACATATATTTTTTTACATTTTATATTTATCCAGTCGTGGCGCAGGGGCATAAAGTGTGACGGTAAAATCAACTGGTTGTGGGTTCGATCCGCACTCGAGGAAATGAAATAATCATTAACATTTATATTTTCATTTCTTCGCTCTGGTGTCGAGGGAAAACGCGGCGTTGAGTTTCGCCACTCAACATGCAATGCCTCCAGAACTCGTCGGAAAGTGGGGAACGAAGTGTCTTAACACTAGGTTCCCTCTGCCTACCCTGCCGAGTACGGGATACAACGTGAAGCTGATTTTTTAAATATATTATTTATCGATCATCATTCACTGTAATTTATGAACTGGGAAATAACTAATCGTATACTCGTATCTACGTCTGATTCACTACATAGTTTAGTATTATTTATATTAAATTAAATGAGGTCAGTCGTGGTGCAGGGATAAAAGAGTGTAACTGAAACCGCGATAGGTTGTGGGTTGAATCGCCACTTTCACTTCTTTCCGGTGTCGAGGCAAAGCGCGGCGTTGAGTTCCGCATTTTGCCGGAAAGTCTGGAGCGGAGTGTCTTAACACTACGCTCCATCTGCCTACCCTTCTAGATACGGGATATAGTGTGAAGTTGATTATAATATTAACAATGAAATTCATTTACAAGAACTCAATAAGCTGTCTCTAAGAGCAGAACATTTTCTTTGGAACAGATAATGACTTTTATTTCTTTTAAAAGTTAAAATTATGTAATTAAATAAAATTATATTAATAAAATATAATTTATTATTACTTTATAATATACAAAATCTAATAAAATAATCGAAAACATCGATGTTACAAAACATAAATAAGTACATATTTCGTAATATAGTGTTATCTAACCATAGTGTCACGATAAGACAAAACGAAGGACTACAAAAACTGACATCGGTTAGATTACTAGCAGCTTCACGCCATTTCCATCATAGCCAGGTAGGCAGAAGGAACCTAATTAAGACACTTCGTTCCCCACTTTCACAACTCATTCCTCGAATGGGAACGTAACCTACATACGTCGTGTCACACGCTTGAACTCCTGTGTACGACGTCCTCATTTGTATTTAATTTATTATATTAACATAACCTCGCTAATAAATAAAATAAAATAAATTAATTAAGTTGAAGCCAGTCGTGGCGCAGCGGCACGAGGTGTGACTGTAAAACCGACTGGTTGTGGGTCCGATCCCCACTCGAGGAGATGAAATATTTACTTAAATTTATATTTCCATTTCTTCGCTCTGGTGTCGAGGCTAAGCGCGTGTCATATATGTGTTTGTAATAGTTGAGTTCTGCCACTCACACACGCAATGCCTCCAGAATTCGGCACAAAGTGGGGAACGGAGTGCCTTAACACTAGGTTCCCTCTGCCTACCCTGCTGTGTGCGGGATACAGCGTGAAGCTAATTTGATTTGATTTGAATAAAGTTGACAAACCTCAATTCTAAATCCAAATGCTCCAACTCGGGTACTCTACACCAATGGCTTTGAGGAGTAGCCGTTATGAACATTTGTACGAAATAGACGAGTGCGAAGAAAATTCCAAAAGGAGCCATTCCTATGAACAGCAGTTTCTGATATCTGCCAAGATCGCCCACGTGCGTGAGAACCGCCTCCAGCGCGTCGCTGTCCTCATGCTCCTTTTTGTTCAACTCCTCTTTTACATCCTGGTGAAGAGAGAGAAATTGTTGGATAAGAAATAATTATATAATGATATCTAAACATATATGGCATGTATGAAGAGGTTGATGACAGTGGACGAGGCGAAAGAGGTATGTAGAGACCGTAGCGTTTGGCGCTCCGTTCTCTCTGACTACCACTAGGGATAAAGCGTGAAGCTAAGTTAAGTTAAGTTAAGTTGAACATAATTTTTAAATAAGATAATTCGTTCTGAGTTAAATTGAGCCAGTCGTGGCGCAGCGGCACGAGGTGTGACTGTAAAACTGACTGGTTGTGGGTTCGATCCCCACTCGAGGAGATGAAATATTTACTTAAATTTATATTTCCATTTCTTCGCTCTGGTGTCGAGGTTAAGCGCGGCGTTGAGTTCTGCCACTCAACACGCAATGCCTCCAGAATTTGGCAGAAAGTGGGGAACGGAGTGTCTTAACACTAGGTTCCCTCTGCCTACCCTGCTGTGTGCGGGATACAGCGTGAAGCTGATATATATATATTAAATTTATGAAAAATATTTTGTATTTCTTCATTCTTGTAACGAGCGGGCGGAGCATTTTAAGTTGCAATAGAACAATAAAATTTGACCGTAGTGGGATGGATTTTAATTATTTTTTTATAAATTTATATACGTTTTCTAAAAAGTATTTTTCTTTGCTAAGAGTGGAATAACACTTTAGAAATAAAAAAAAATTATATACTTTTCGTTGGGTTCGATCCCCACTCCAGAAAATTTAATAAATCAAATCGACTTCACGTTCTATCCTGCACATAGCAGGTTAGGCAGAGGGAACCTAGTGTCAACACTCGATTCAGTAAAAAATTATGAGAAAATTAAAATTAAAAAATATATTTTTTTAAATTTCCAAATTGATTGATTTAAGCTTATTAACCGTATCCACGATGTGGAAGGTTATAAATTTATAATCTTGGTATATTTAAGTTTTTGAACGTTGGAATATATTAGTGGACAAATAAGGCGCATCTATTAAGGTTCTTTTCAAAATTAAACAATTTTTTATGTTTTCTTCTCCTTCTTCTTCATTTTTTTACCTGCTGAGTATTGGTTTTTTCATTTTATTTTCAATCAATACTGTTGTATGCTCTTCTAATCCATTGCCGGTCCATCTGACTTCCCTTCTTTCAAAGTCCATCTTTCGATTAAATGTGACGCGTCTATATACATACATGCACCCAAATGGAAGTCCGAATAATAACGAATAAATTGTATGTATTTAAAATCGATTTTAATTTTAAAGTTACTTTTACCTTTACAATTTACCTAAGGGCACTTTTCTTACTTAATAAATAAAAAATATTTATTTTAAAGCTATTTAAGAATATATATAAAGAAGAAGACGTACCTTTTGAGGTATGGGACCCTAAGAAAGGCACAGTGAGACAGTGATACAGCATATAACTAACGCAACAACATTACAAATAAAAAGAGAATCGAGTACTGAGTACCTAAAAAAGGGGAACCGAGTACCTCAACACTCCTTCAGCATATCCTGCTACATGCGGGATACACCGTGAAAAAGAAAATAAAGAAAAAAAACGTATGTGTAACGAAACATTTTTTTTACTTAGTTTAGATTAGCTAGTTACATCGCTAGAGAAATAATATTGTTGCTTTTTATCTTCTACTCATATCATATATGTACTTGTAGTTTTTAGGATTCCTTACCACAGTTGTTCGTCTGTCAAGACTATTTATCTCGAGACCGCGTGTATGTATCAATTTATACATATTTCATAGAAAAAAATCATTACAAATTTATATTTGTAGTTAATTTCATACAAAATGAGCGCATATACCCGCAAACTTAGGTTTGTCAACTTTTATAAGTCGTACTTCCCGTTTACGTTACAAATTCTGAAATTATTACGGAACCCTCACCGGACAAGTCCGACTCGCTCTTAATTTATTTTCATTATTTATTATTTCAGTTATTGATAAGAAAAGAAAAATCGTATGATCGTATCTAGAGATTGCAAAATAAACTAGGTCAGTTGAAGTTGCTTGAAGTGTTCCTTCATATACGTACATACCATAATTTAAATATTTCTTATATAATGAACGTATACGTAGAAAGAAAATGTATTCCCAATTTCTAATCTATTCTACTTTTTAGGGTTCCGTACCTCAAAAGGTAAAAACGGAACGCTTATAGGATCACTTTGTTGACAGTCTGTCCGTCTGTCAAGATTATTTTTTATATATACATCTTTTGATCATTTGATCGGCTCTATCGCGGCGTTGAGTTAT
Source organism: Heliconius erato x Heliconius himera (assembly GCA_013421005.1). NCBI lineage: Eukaryota > Metazoa > Arthropoda > Insecta > Lepidoptera > Nymphalidae > Heliconius > Heliconius erato x Heliconius himera. The sequence goes on from JAATLQ010038264.1 coordinate 32,250, forward strand.
GCCACTAAACACGCAATGCCTCCAGAATTCGGCAGAAAGTGGGGAACGGAGTGTCTTAACACTAGGTTCCCTTCGCCTACCCTGCAGTGGGCGGGATACAGCGTGAAGCTGATCTGCTTTATGTGTCAAGTCAGTAACTGTTTTGTTATAAATGCGGGTGATAGTACAGTGTTGATTGTTGAAAAACAAATTAAATTCATTTACTATGTCTTTGGTCTAATATAAAGCGATACTCTTTCTAACGCTACAAACACATTTTTGCGTATTTCTCATCAAATATATAAATTAAATTACTTTTTTTTAGTTTTACGTATTCCGCACATAGCAGGGTAGTGAGTGTTAAAACACTCCGTTCCCATTAAGACAATTCCGTTCAACATTTTCTGCCGAATTCTCCAGGCATCGACTGTTGCGTAACTCAACGTAATTTTGTCTAATTACCAGAGCGAGGAAACAAAAACATTAAAAAGTTCATCCACCGAGTGGGAATCGAACTCACAACCATCGCGTTTACAATCGCAAGCTAGTGCCGATGCACCGCGGCGGCCCCGTATTTACTTTATAAAAAAAAACTTACTTAAAAGCTTTTAAGTTACCAGATGTTTTTTTTTACATTTTTTTTGGTCGTCGTCAACTGTTTTATTGGGTTAGTTTACATTATATCAATCAGAGAGAAAGAAAGAGAGAAGTAATTAATCTACGATTTCTGACAAATATAAATAAATTAAAATAACAAAAATAAATTAAACGTACCCCAATCTCTTTGCTATCCTTCCCTAAGTCGTCTAAAATCATGTTATTCAAATAACAAACACTAAAAACCACACAATTATAATAGAAAAATTAGAAAAAATAAATAAATCTACAGTACAGTGGACTTCTAAATATGATCGTTGACTGAGTACAGTCGGTCGCGACAGATATATTTACGCCTGGATAGATAAAAAATATATATATCTTGCTTTATCACCCTGTAGGTACTTGAAATTGGGAGATCGTTTAATAATATTTTTTCGATAAGCCGACATTGACAATAGATTGTGAGAATGAGCAAATCATCATCAATATTAAACTGTTTTTTTATTACTGAGGCCGACGGTTGTGGGTTCGATTCCCTTTGGGGCTAATTAATTATTGTTTATTTAATATTTTCATTTCTTCGCTCTGTCACCAAGGCAAAAGCCCGGCGCTCATTTTTGACACTCAACACGCAAAGCCTCGAAAAATTCGGCGGAACGTGGGGAACGGAGAGTCTTAACACTATGTGTAATATGCGAGATACAACGAGAACGATTTTTTATTATTATGACGATACTACGGTGCAACTGCTTACTTTATACAACTTTTAACTTTAGAGGCCAGTCCTGCAGGTTCCCTTTGCCCACCATGCTAAGAGTTTCTACACATACTGAGGAAGCCTGAGAACCTAGTATTAAGACATTTCCTACTTTCCGTAGAATACTGGAGACATTAGAGCTAAATAATGAGAAGATGAAATATTTTATTTCCTCGAGTGGGATCGAATCTACACTGTCACCTTTATAGTAGCTATACGCTGTGTGCCTCAATGGCATCGGGAAGGCTCTTTTCAATATAAGCATTTTAGTAATACCTAATGAAATCATTTTTACTTTTCGCCTCTTAACTCACAGTGTCTCTAACGTGGGTGGTAGGTGAAAAACGGAGTGTCTAAACATTAAGTTCTTCATACCTACTCCGCTATATGCGATACATTGCGTGAAACTAAAAGGAATACTATTTGTATTTACATACATAGAAACATCCGGAAGTTCTATTGTTAGTTTGAATAAACATAACGAGCCGTTGAGTTGAAATCCAATGTCACTAAATCCCTGGTCGTTTACCACGTATCTTAATGGTAACCAATTTTATGATATTTAACGCCCAATATTAATAACCTATTTCCAACGTCAATCTTAGATTGTTTCATATATCTATCCAATCTCTAGATAGGATATGTCGAGCTTCTTTCTACCTGCCCCGCTGCCTGGACTTTAGCTTTGAACAGTTTACCCTTAGTCCTTGTAAAGTTTATTTAAAAAAAATCAAGGTTTTTTTAAGTGGACACAACAATATTCTAGTGTAAGCCTGGACTATTAACAACTTCCCCACTGACCATGCGACCCCTCTATTCCCTTATTTGTATTCCCTCAAGTGGAAATCGAACTAACAACCGTTGCATTTACAACAAGACGCTGTGCCATGACTTCATAGACTCAACTCAACTTTAAATTGAGCTGTAAACAAAAGCGACAAATTTTTAATTGTCTTCACGGAAAATCCATTCACAATGGTTCTACCATTGTGAATGGATTTGTATGGAAATTAACGCAATCGTTATGGGTGTACTCTAAAAAGGAAACTAAAATAGTTTTTTTATATAAACAGCGTCACTAATTATATGCGATGTGACTGGCAGTTTACTAAAATTAGGAGAACTACTTGATTTATGGTGTTTTTTGTATTGACAATTAATTAACATAAACGCGTCGTTGTGTCGCAGTGGTACTTAAACATGTTAGTTGGGAGTTCGATCCCTTGGACGCATTGTTATTTCTTTCCGCTCTGGAGGGCATAGCGTGGTGTGAGTTTAGCCACGCGCAATGTCTCGAAAATTTAGACGTAATACGAGGAGTGGGGTGAATTAGTTAGCACTAGGTCCTCTCTGCCCCCCTTGCTATGTGTGAAAATAGTACAGCGACTTTCTTTAAATATTTTTTTTTATATTTCACGCTGTATCCCGCACATAACAGAGTGGGCAGAATGAACTGGGAGCTAGTGTTAAGACACTCTATTCTCTATTAAGATACTTCGGTTCCCCACTTTTAGCTGAATTCTTGAGGCATTGCGTATTGAGTGGCGGATCATAACGCCGCGCTTTGTCCCGTTACACGAGCGAGGAAATGAAAATATTAAATTACATTTATCTTCGTAAACGTTAAACTTCGGTGAGAAGGATAAATAAATACTTTGATTGGTAGTTAGCTAAAATTAGGAGAACTGCTTAATTACAGTGTTTTTTGTGAATATATTTATGTTAGTATACGTGTAAACCATAAATAATTAGTTAAAATAAACGATTCGCTTTTAATTTGTCATTGGTGACTTTAAATTTCGGTAGCAAGAAATGTTCTTACAATTTGATGTCAAAAAGTGGCAGTTACATAAAAATGAATAATGATTTTCCTGTTATTTAGGTATGTTTGTTTAACAGAAGTATTTTAATGAGAACGGAGTGTCGTAACACTAGATTCCCAGGTTCCCTCTGTCTACTCTGCTATTCGTGGGATACAGCGATACAGCGTGAAGCCAATAATTTAAATACAAACATTCTCTCAAATAGATTGAACCCACAACCATCATGTGTAGAGCCATTCATATGTTTACTACGTTATGATAATGTCAAATATTTTTCTTATTCTTCATTCCGAAATCGAGTCGTAGGTATTGACGACAAAGTTGATCAACCTTTAGTAGTATTTTTGTAGTAGTATGTGTTTACGTTATGTATGTATAGTTTTTACCCGCAGTTTGTTATTATGTTATGGATATAAGTAAGAGTTGTATTGTGTATGATACATTTAGAAGCCCGGTTTCCACAGCAAAGGGGGAATTAGCGGGTAAAGCTTAGACCGAACGGACTCCTTTTAAATAAAATTTCTACAATTTCCACCAACAAAGTGTTTTGTATGTTATAATTTACTTCGCTCCGTTCTCTAGAACTGGGCGAGTTCTTCTCTCACTCCCGCAAGTTCAACGTAGTCCTTAATGGGCCCGCGCTCCGCTCGCGGTGGAGACCGAACTTGAGTGCGGGAGGTGATTCGGACCACAGATTTAGTAAGTTACATAAATTTGAAATATAACCTATAGTTATCCTCGATAATTTTTTTTTTTTTTCAATTTGAATTCGTAGTTCTTGAGATTAGGACGTTTAACTAAACAAACTAATCTATCTATATATATAAAAGGATTTGTGCTGACTGATTGAGGTAAGACGCACGCAGAGCCGTAACCGCTGATGGTAGAAACGTGAAATTTGGGCAGATGTTTATTTTCATATTCTGGACATCCACTAAGAAGGAAATTTGAAAAATTTTAACCCTAAAGGGATGAAATAGGGGTTGAAAGTTTGTATGGAAAAAAATTTGAATCTGTACCGATTTTTATAAAATTTGAAATTCAGACTCTTAAAAATATTTCATTGAACACGTGTTTCATGGTTTTTAAGAATTAACCCCCTAAGGGTTCATATAAGAGGTTGAAAGTTTATATGGAAAAATCTTTAAATTGCCACCGATTTTTATAAATATTAAAATTCAGACTGTTAAAAATATTTTATTGAACACGTGTTTCGTGGTTTTTTTAGAATTCACTCCTAATAAGCGGGCGAAGCCGCGCGCGCCCTCTAGTATTAGTATATGACGCCACGAAGTACTCGTAAGCCATTCGATCTTATTTGTTTAGTTCGGATAAACATTTATATGTTACTTAACGGTTAAAGTCAACATTTTATTTGGAAACATATTAGTATATTTTTTTAACACTATGAATTTGAGCAAAATATTCTTAAAATGTGAATGTATTCACATTTGTTTTTTATTCTATATTCGATAGGAGGGTAGGCAGGAGAAACCTAGTGTCAAGGTAGTCTGTTCCATACGCACCACCTAATTTCCGAGATATAGCGTGTTGAGTGTTGAGTGGCGGAACTTAACCCCGCGCCTGTTCTTACTATCTTTTGTTTTATCAGAGCGAGGCATTAGTAATAATTTATTCAGGCCGTCGTGGCGCAAGGGCGACTGTGAACGGGACGTTATGTAACTGAGTAACCTAAAATTTTTTTAGAGATTCAGACTTGTATTTTTAAATTAGGCCGTCAAAAGATATCGTTCTAGTAAGATATTTGCCATCAGAAGTTTATTTAAACAACTGAAACTCGACAATATTACTTTGTCTTAACTCGAAAGTCGAAGCTCTTCCGAAGAAAAGCCAAGAGCGCGTCCTATCTTCCTCTCCACTACAACTGTCCAGTTTCGTTAGTTATAATAAAAGTAAGAAAGAGCAAGGGCACCGCTCTGCCCCTACACCGTGAATCCTACCAGACTGCGGCTGCAATAGTTTGAACCCTCTGGGACGTTTATGTGTTATCTTTCTATAAACTTGTTACGCTTGTTTATATTAAGATTGTATTAGATTTCGCGATGTTGATTGATTTGTGAGATCAATGTAAGTCAAATAAACGTAAGGCCAGCAATCCTGTCTTAAGTACACTATCGCCCAATATTAATAACCTATCTCCATCCAATCTCTAGATTGGATAGATATATGGAACAATCGAAGATTGACGTAGGAGATAGGTTATTAATATTGGGCATTAGACTACTACGATACTACTACATATATCGCACCTACTAACCATATATCAAGTCGTAGAACAACAGTGGTATACATTATATCAACGACCAACGTCATACTAGCATAGCTTACGTACCGCGAGACGGCACCAGGCACGACATACTAATGGTAGGAGAGCCGAAGTGGTTATTTCGGGATTTACTAAAGCTCGGCAGAATAATGTACTGAGGGATTCCTTATACTCGGTTAAGTACTTTCATCAAACTTTAGCCCCGTATAAATGGCCGTCCGTCTAGGTTAAAGCGTCAGATTAGTAAAAAAAAATATCATTTGAAATACTCGAGCGCGTCCAATAAAGGTAGAGTGAGTTAGTTACATTTAGCATGTGTTTATCATGTATGTGTATTCCACTAATCTGTCAATTTGAAAGTGACGTGGAGAAGAGGCGGGGCGGCAAAGTTGTTAAAAAAACGTTATCTCGAGCGTGGTATTTTTTTTTTATTTTGAAAGCAAAATTCGAGGATTACGAAAGATTACGAAAAATATATAATGTGACGAGCATCAAACCCACAGACTGAAAAGAAAAAACAATTTATAAATATTTAATACCTGAATGTGATGTAATTTTTATATACATTACTTTATAGTATATGTATTTTTTTTGCGTTTTCATACGGAAAAATTATATTTAGCACCTAGAACTGGACATGAACGTTTTTTTATGAACTCTAATCTGGTTACTAATTATAACTTTGCAATATTCATTAATTAACATTTACATATATATTTTATATTTCCTCTTTTGAATAATATTTCGTTTCAAATAAAATATTTAATGATACTCTTTAAAACGGCCATATAGCATACATTTAAATCTAAAAATAGCCAAGTGGCTAGATAATTTTAAAACCAGTAAAGTAATTCAATTACTATTAGATAAAATGAGTAGGATGAGGTATTTATAGGTATATTAAGGCAATAAAAGTAAAAGTTGTCTTCTGCTTATAATTTATTCCCCAATCTTTTACCCATAAATAAATAAATAAATAAATAAATACATCAGCTTCACGCTGTATCCCGCACACAGCAGGATAGGCAGAGGGAACCTAGTGTTGAGACACTCCTTCTTCCACTTTCCACCGAATTTTGGAGGCAATGAAAATATAAATGTAAATAAATATTTCATTTACTCAAGCGGGAATTGAAACCACAACCGTCGTGTTACAGTCACACTTTGTGCCCCTGCGCCACGACTGGCCGACGACTTCTACCCACACATTAAACAAAATAAATACATATGCCTCTTAAATAGAGATGATCGTCATCCTAAATTAGTGTGTGAATATAAAGTCTTATTTAAGGATAGTACTAAATGTCACTTAAAGTGAAGGGAATTTAATCCTTTTTTTATATGCTTTTATTACATCGATCTGTCTGTAACAATTTAATTAATGAAATAAAGAACACTATAATATAATGATAAAACTTGGCAAAATGTAGATATGGTGGTGTAATTTGTAGATCTGGTGACAATACAATAATATGATGAATTTCGAATCGAGCTTGAATCCATATTAATAAATTCAGATGTCTTAACAATGCGTGTTCTTAGGATTCCGTATCTAATAGAAAAAAAATCTATTCTTATCTTCTTTAACACGATGTCCGTCTGTCAGGACCATTTATGTCAAGATCATATATCCAGGTGTACAGTCCCTTAAGCATAAAAGCTTTTAAGTCAACGCAATAAAAAGGTAGTCTTTGCTGTATTTTCTATGAAATTCGCACAAATAGAAGAAAAACGCCGAAAATGGCATAACTCTAACAGTTACAAGTGGTATTGTAAACTTTTTTGTAGATATTGATGTCTTCTAAAATCGCAGTACATCACTATGCTCTATTGTCAATAATTTCCACAGCGTACGCGATATAAGGTTTTTTTCGGTATTCTTTTACACGTTAATCGTTTAATTGTAAAAGAATTTTCCAAATCGATCCTGTAGTTCCGGGGCTTATTCAATTCAAATAGAGAAACAAAAAATCTAATCGATTGTCTTCATAATTTTAGTGATATTGATGCACCTCTCCCTCACCCCCGCCGAGTTACTCGCTACGGTGCGCGAGGCCACACACCGCATTTGTTACTATTACATGATTTTCTTTATATTTTTAAATTTGTTATATCTTTTGAATGGAATGTCTGATTTTATAAATTTAAAAAGTATATTACACGTATGGAAATTATCTTTAATAAAATATTACACATTTAATTGACTAACGAAATTAAATGTATTACAAATCCAAATGTATGTATCAAATACATATGGAAATCAATCCAAATGTATATACTTAAGATTATAATATAAGAATTTGATAAATGTATTTTGTTTTAAATGTGCAAGAAATAAAAGGTTATTTTATTTTATTTATTATTTTATACACATTTAATGGGATAAGGATTAATGCAGAGATATGAATAATATGGTTTGATTATTGTCGACACTTTCATCAACCTATAAAATATAAAAAAGTAGTTATATTGTCATAACTACAGTAGTTAAACATATAGTATCTGAGTAGTTTTTATAGATATTGATGCGTTCTATAATAATGTAGAACATTGTTTTGTTCTATCATCAATAGTTTTCGCAGCGCACGCGATGATAGAATTTTTAAGATCAATTTCTTCACACCTTGGGTTACATTATTGCATTTTTATTAGGGATATCTATTTTTTTGAAAACGTAATATAGCCTATATTGGTCAGTAAAGATGCAGCTTTCTAATAGTGAAAGAAATTTTGAAATCGGTCCGGCAGTTTTTATGTGAAAACAATACAAACATACATACAAAAATACAAATGTTTCCTCTTTATATATAAAAATAATAATCTGACGCGCTTGAGTATTACAAAATGACGAAATTGTTTTAACACATTCTAACAATGGCCGCGAGTTTTCGTCACATCCAAATCGGCAGATTATTATGTTTTAATTTTTTATCAAAATTATTATATAAGAGCTATTTTTCAGGTTCACTTAACATCCCATGATTTTTTTTTACATCCCCTTGGATAATCTAAGGCGCTCGATCATTTTTTTTCATCTTTAATCCTTACGTACGACGACCATTATGAAAGCTGGTCTGGAAATCAAATTTTAAAATTAAACGATATTGGCAAAATTCCAACGTTCATTGAGCTATTAACGAGATGAAATATATTATAAAAAAATATTTGTAAAAACAAAGACCCCGACTGCATAAAACTAAAAAGAAAATAAACAAGCCCAATAGTTTATTAGGATTAACAGTTGGGACCTCTTTCAATTATACGGGGTTCCTGGTAAAGATTTTATTGATTAAAGAATCACTTATAGGTCCCGACTGTTAATTCTAATAAACTATTGGGCTTGTTTATTTTCTTTTTAGTTCTCGAGAACACAGTATTGATGTACTGACTACCGTTTAGGGATTAAGGGGAAGATAAAAAAAAAGTATTTTCAAAAAATCCTGCGGCGCACTTCACGGGAAAACAGAGAAACCTAAAACTAAGATATTATAAATGACTAACAAATTTTTATAAATAAAAAAAATAAGGAAAAAACAAAAAACTCCATTAAATAAATTTAAAATAAAGCAACGGTAAAGGCATTCATAAAATGGATTTGGAGAGTCACAAAACATTTTGGTAGGCGCTCTCAAAAAAACCTGTTTAGGTCTTTTCAATTGACTTTTATAGTCTTGAGGCTTTTCAACAAACGCCGGGTGTTCAAAAACCTTTATTTCTTATATTTTTTTTTATTTTGGCGCTCAAATAGTCCATATTGATATTGAACGTGTAGATTATATGTGTTGTATAATTTTATAATCTACATAAATATCTCTGTATTTTGATGCCCAACTGGATTGGTAACGACGATAATTTTGCGAAAATGTTACTTTTGGCGCCAAAGATTTTTCAGTAATTTTGTTTTTTTTTTATTTAGAATGAATATACGTCATAAGAGAAGAAGATCTAAGTGGTTTATTGGTGCCTGCTTCTACTACCTGCCATTAATATATGGATTCAATATGTGTAGATAAAGAAGAAAGAAGAGAAGAAAATTTTGTGCTTTATCTTGCGCAATGCAGGGTAGGCAGAGGGTACCTAGTAGACCATTATAGGTCTACAGCAGTTTTGTCTATTAGAATAAAAGTGTACAAGCTGATTTGCGCGTACCCGTTGTGCTATTTTAAGATTGAAAGTGAACAGTTGTTAAATTATTGGTAATGTTGTACTACTATTAGCTTAGCTTGAGATCATCCTTAGTTGTTTATTTATTTATAAAAAACACAGCTTTTAACTTTTTTCCCGTACATAGAGGGATCTCAGTGAGAAAGATACTCAGTTTCCTACGCATCGTCCAATGATCGAGACATTGCGTCCTAAGTGGCGGAACTCAACGCAGCGCTTAATATACAATATGCATATTATTATCTATATCAATACTTATAAATTGTCCAATGAAACACTGTCTGACTATCTGTCTGTCTGTCTGTGACGCAATTACCGATGGTCCGATTGTGACAAAATCCGTCGCTAAGCAACAAACAATTTCATTCTTTTAAAAAAAGTCATTCAAAATGATTTCTGAACGCTTACATGGCGTGTGCTGACTCAACCTTAAGAGACACATAAAAATAATGTTTTACAAAAATATTGTCCTTTAAAAAATCTATTAAAAAGTCCGTGATGGTGTATATGTTTTCTCTGAAGGTTGAGCCACAGTAATCATTTTAATGTATTTAATAATTTCATAAAATCAGCTTCACGCTGTATCCCGCACACAGCAGGGTAGGCAGATGGAACCTAGTGTTAAGACATTCCGTTCCCCACTTTCTGTCGGATTCTGGAGGCATTGCGTGTTGAGTGCCAGAACTTAACGCCGCGCTTTGCCTGGACACCGAAGTGCGAAGAAATGGAAATATAAATTTAAGTAAATATTTCATCTCTTTGAGTAGGGATCCAACCCACAACCAGTCGGTTTTACAGTCACATTTTGTGCCCCTGCGCCACAACTGACCTCATTTGGTTTTTTTTTTAATAATTTCATAAATATATTTTTAATAGATTCATACAGTTCAAGCGGGCGAAGCCGCGCGGGTCCACTAGTAATACACAAATATTAACACGTCTTTGGTACCAGGTGTAGGTACCTATAATTCTCCACGACAGTTTCAAATGTTTTAGTAATAGAATATTAATTCTGTCTATCAAATAACATATATAAATATGTTACATACTTATAAGTGAAACAATAGGTTAATTATATTCATACATGCTTAATATTCCGCCTAAGCTTTGTATCCAAAATGTATTCAAAACAGACTGAGCTATCGGTTTTGAATTTTGATACATTTAAGATTTTCGATTAATTTATTACATTGAATTTGCAAGAGACTGAAATTGATATAAAAAATTAAGTTAATAACATATTTTAACATGAGCGTATCTAGGGACATTTGGGGAGGGTATCTTGGCTTTAGCTTTGAACAGATATGTTCGTGTAAGCGTGGTTTTTTTATATTTCAAACTTTGGGCAATTTTTTTGTTAGTAAAATTTCTGGATTAGGCACAAGACTATTGGGGTGGGCACGGATCACCCGGTCCCCCTATTCCTACGCCCATGTATTTTATATAAACACGATAATAACTCCAAATAAAATTGTATATAAAAAAAAAACAGCTTCACGTTGTATCCCGCACACAGCAGGGTAGGCAGAGGGAACCTAGTGTTAAGACACTCCGTTCCCCACTTTCTGCCGAATTCTGGAGGCATTGCGTGTTGAGTGGGGATCGAAACCGCTGCGCCACCACTGGCCTCACAATAATATACAAGTAAACAAAACCTCAAAAGTATTAGGGAAAAAGTGTACGAGATGATCCCCTAAATAGAGAATCCTTGTACTTTAAACGATCTTAGGGTATTTATATTTCTTATTAAAATGCGAGTTATACGAAATATAGAATGAAAGGAAGATGTATGATAAAAAAAAATTAACCAATTATTTTTTTAAGAAAAATAACTACACATGTATTATAGATTCAGATCTTGAAACTTAATTTTATTTGTATGCACTGAGTCAATGTTTACGTTATAACTTATTACCATTCATTTCTATCGCCACGCTGTGATATAAAAATTATCTTAATATAGTAAATTAACAAGGTAAAGGACCTCGATATAATACAATGTACACTGATTGTTGTTTATATTTGTTGTGGTTTTGCTATTATTATATTAATATTTTGTATAATATAAATAAATTTTAATATAAATTATTCAAACTACAAAAAAAAATATTATAAAAGGATTTTTTTAAAGTTTTTCGGCCACGGTATGCGTTAAAAAAAAATAAAACATTAGTTTAGATTTATAATTTGGGAATGAAAAATATAGCTAAAATAGCCGGGTGGTCCATGACCACTCCGGAATCGTCTGGTGTAATCCCCAGAACTATTGCTTACATGCCCCGAAAAATAAAAAAACACAACATTTACATGAACATTTAAGTCCAGAAAATATGTCCATATACACGCATATTCTTAAGATCGATCTCAGATATGAGAGCGATTTATAAATACGGGCCTAAGTATAGAATTATGGGGTATATGATTCAATAATTATTATTGCACTCAAAGTTGTGCCCGTTTTAGCGTTTTAGTTGCGCCGTTTTTTTTTAAAAATAAAGAAAGTCAAAAATTTTGTCAAAGATCAGGTTCTAAGAAAGTAAAGTTGCCTACAAAAGTAACGAACATCAAAAATTTCTAGGCAAGTTCGTGTAAAGAGAATTCTAAAGTACTCTAGTATCTACCTACCGTATATAGTATAAGGAGTAAGAGTGCAATACAGTTCTAAGGCGTTTCTCTTAAATAAAAAATAGTTTCATTTTGTCATTTGAAATTTTCGCTTGTAATATATATTTTTTATTATTTTTATGATTTTGTTATATGTACATGTATTTTCTAGATTACATTATTATTTTAATAATGTAACCTCTACATTTAAAAAAATGCTTCACGCTTTATTCCGTTTACAGAAGAGGCAGAGGGAACCTTAATTCCTCACTTTCTGCCCAATTTTTCAAAGCATTGCGTGTGAGTGGCGGAACTCAACATCAAAAACCCGGCGGCTTTTGCCTTGATGGCATAGTTAAGAGCGAAGAAAATAAAATATTAATAAATAATAATTGATTCCCTCCAGTGAGGATGGAAACCACAACCGTCTTGTTACAGTCACATCCTTGTGCCACTGCGCCACGTCCTCAACATTTTTAAAAAGTAATAAATTTTGCGTTTTGCTAATCTATATAATCTAAATCACATCTTCCGTATTATAAGATTAAGCAGAAACAAACCAGCGATAACCCAGTCCATTTACAACGGTAGGTTTAAACAGACCTACCCGGTAAAAGGAAATATTTTAAATTCTTCATTCTACACTTGTATCTATACACCACGATAGCGCCAAGAATAATAAACCTTAATAAACGACTTTTGTAAGAAAAGGAGGTTATCAATTCGACTGTATTTTTTATGTATGTTATCTCAGAACTTTGTGCTTTCCGTGCGATCCCATTTTATTTTGGTTCTTTTCTGACAATGGCATCTGTAAGCAAGTCTTAAATATACATTATGTATGTCCGCAACAAATGGACAATATTACGTCAACCGATTCCGATGATTCTTTTTTTATTGGAAAGGAAAGTCGAAGGATCTTCGAGGATGGTTTGGTGAAAGTTAGGTTCTGATTATGGGATCTGGTTGAAATTGAACACTTTGTTTTTTTTTCACTATTGATTTCACTATTGGATATGCAATGTCGCCAATCATCCTCGTGGCTTCATAGATTTTCCGTCTTACTGCGATTTTCTTAGTGCTACCATTCAACACACTAGAGAGACTAGGCGAAATCGTAATATATTTGTGATTTCTAGGCTTGCAGAAGCTTATGCCCAACCTCCCGATGTTTTCATCCATGTAGAGAGCCACATTTAAGGTTCTCAATCTTGGTTTGCCCTTTTGGGCGTGTTGTATAGGAATATCTTTGTAACTGCTCCTCTCTGGGATGAATTCTAGTCTTAAGATACTCCGTTCCTATTTAGACACGTCCATTTCTCACTATTTTCCGAATATTACGCCGAATTATCAAGGCATTGCGTGTTCCGCCGCTGAGGAACTCAACGCCGCGCTTTGCCTCGTTACCGGAGCGAAGAAATGACAATGTATTTATATTTGAATTAACATTTTTATTTACACAATAAACATGTCTCACCTTTCACCTTCTAAAGAATAGGTAATATTTAGAAATATGTAGCATCTAGGTCAAGTAAATACATCGGCCTACACTACGGCCAAACATTTGTATCGTGTATTTATAAACAACTAGCGGACCCGGACGCGGCTTCGCCCGCTTGAACTATACGAATGCTTATTAGATATATTTATGAAATTGTTTTTGAAAATATCTAATTTGAATGAAAAAAAATATAAGTAAACGTAATCATATTAAAATATTTATAAAAAAATTAAACAAAACCAGCTACATTATTAATATCATCAAAGTAAAATAAATATTTAAAAGAATTAAAATTAAATGTGTTGTGCTATGTTTTCTGCAAGCGCATGTGGTTATTTACATAATACTTAAATACAATAAAAAATATTATATTTTTTGTCTCTGTCTGTCTTTCTATTTCCCCAAGCTAATGTCCAGAATAACTGAACTGATTTTTATTGGACTTTCAGTGATCGATTTTACTGATTTACTCGGGAAAAATCTTTTTACACGTTTTAACTAAAGTCCTTTCTACACTAAATATGATAAGTTTTGCGAGCAATATCAAATAAAATCCCAAAAAACTAAAACCATATTTTATTAAGTGTATAACAACGCAATATATAACCATCCAAGATGAAATAACCAACAATCCTTTTCTTAAATAATAAGTACTTAAATAATATTATGCCGCTGCCGCACAGGGCCGCAACTCACACCACACCAAGAAATTTATGAAAATCTAACTATACTACTACTCGAATAAGCGAAGAACCAAAGAAAAGTATAAATTAATTATAATTACATAAAAAATAACAGTAGTTCGAAAATGTATGAATTTTGATTTACAAAACTGTCAAAGTCATCTGCCCGTTCGCGTCGGTCATACTATGCCGCTCGTAGGCTAGGTCATTTCGAATCAGTGACATCTCCTTAATTATTTATTAGAATGTTATACAGTAAACTATAATTTCAATCCAGATGAAATATTAAAAGTGACTATTATATTCATTTTCATAAGGATCAATATCAAATTATAGAAAATACATACAACAAAAACCCGATAAATATAAAGTAAATTAATTAAAATGATTACTTTTGCTTAACCTTCAGAGATAAACATGGTATATGTATAGCGGACTTTTTTAAACATTAAAGAACAATATTTTTGTAAAACATTGTTTTTATGTATCTCATAAGGTTGAGTCGGCGCCTGCTATGTATGCGTTAAGCTCATTTTGGGTGACGTTTTCTTATAACAAACAAATTTTGCAAACCGTTGCTTAGCAACGGTCGGTTGTTATTAACATGGCGGAATAAATTGCCTGTCAAACTAAAAAGTATTTTAATATATTAGTATATATCGACAATATTAATATAAATAATAATACAAATATGAGAAAATAATAATACAAATATGAGAAAAAAAAGTAACCTATGTTCATCCGAAGACCCTTAAGTATCTCTTTATGAGTATTTTATCACAATTGAATTAGCGGTTTGGCCCTGATTGCGTAACAGACAGACAGACAGACAGACAGACAGACAGACAGAGTTACTTTCGAATTTATAATATAGGTATGGATCATCAAAAAACTCCTCACATACACTTATGTTTGCAATATGCAAAGAATAAAGGCTAGTGATAAATTCTTAAATACTTTTTTTCTTCAGATTTAGTAGATGAAATTATTATTTGATATTCTTCGCTCATTGTTTCTTGTTCTACATCTGCAATTATTATATATCAGGTTAGCAGACCATCACGTTTCTACAGCAAGTGTGGAAGTCTTCAAAATTCAATATAGTCTAGGTCTGAACTTTGTTAAAAAAAAGTTTTACTCAAAGCGGACCAGTAGTTCAGAAGATGTGCGAGTACAAATAGACAGACAAAAATTTTAAAGTCACAAACTCATATTCTGTTACTTATTTAGTTTTTCGTAAATATTTCACTCTACCGACACATTTCTTTCTATGTTTTGTATACATGACGTATTAAGTATTGGTTACTAAAGTATATTTATACGATAAAAAAATAAAAAAACTAACTTGTACTCTAAAATCCATCCACCGTCACAAACTGCACCTGTCATTCGATATTGACAATATTTTTTTTTTCCAAGGCTCTGAACTTGGCTATGGCATTTTGTTTTCATCCTTCCTTTGTATGGAACACTAAATGCCACGTTAAAAATTATGCATGGCCGGCAATGTTTGTGTTACAATGACAATGGCCGTGTCAAGCATATAATAGTTAAGCACGTTTATTTTGTTGTCTGAGCCAAACATAAAATTAGCTTCATCTCTATATCTTATAAAATAAGAACGATTTTTTTCTCTGTCTGGCCTTTCTACGTTATCTTCTTCTAAACCACCCAACGGATTTTGATGCGGTTTTCACCATTATGTAGAGTATTTCTCAGGGAAGGATTATATATGGTTTATTATATGTATATGTTATTTGACATAAATATGATAAATGTGTATAAAGTCCTACCCGTTCAGACACTTTCACGCATGCGCTGCTTTAATGGTAAGTCCTACATGAAATCAAAGTACTAGAGTATTATTCCTCTTAATAAGATCTACAAAAAAGTCAGCGACAGCATATTCGTATCTTCTAAGGATAACATACAGTGAGCATATTTCTGTCTAAAAATAGTAATTTGAATATATTTTTTATTTTGAGGGATGTTTGTCCATAATGGTATCAATCCTTATCGTTTTAAATAC
>JAATLQ010038264.1:48776-62351 GCA_013421005.1 Heliconius erato x Heliconius himera
TTTACACTAATTTGAAATTACGAATAGTTTTAGAGAAAAACGCATTTAATTGTTGACACATCACGCCGGCTATAAACCGCAGTTTTGGCGCAAGTTTCATTTATTACCTTACTCTCAGCATATAAATAAGTATATTAGTTACGTTGGCCATTTAATGGAGATCAAAACTGTCTTTTACTGTTTTTCATTTTAATAAGTACTTTAGAAGTTGTTACAATATCAAAAAATCCTTGCTGCGAAATGGCTCGCCACACGCTATGCGTCCCCCCGCGCCCCGCGACGTTTTGCTTATAGAAGCGCGTCCGCCGCGCCCGCCTGCCTCTGTACTGTAGAAAAGTAGATGTAGATGCGATTGTACGTATTGGATAATTCGAGTTTAATATATTTAGTTTCGTCTATTTTGATTAATAGAATAGTAGGTAGTCTTTTGTTCATAATTTCTTCCGCATAAGTATTTTAGTTTAAGAGAACAGTAGGTAGGCTTTTGTTTATCATTTCTTGCGTTTAAGTATCCTGTTGTTTATTTTGTTTACTCTTCTTCTGTTCTTTTATTATTTTCTTTACCTTTTAAAGATAGGAAATGTTTTAAATTTAATTATACCACGACAAAGTCGTTCAAATATAGGTCGTAGAACAAGAAATGCAAATAAAAATCGTTTAAATCTTACTAATGAAAGCGTATATGAGACGGATCTAATTTCCGTCTCAGTAATTTAAATATATTTACTTATTGAGAGAGATGTGTGTCAATAATGATATTAATTCTTACCCTTTTAAATAATTTATTCATTTTCTACGTTAAACAAAGATAAATTTTGCTTTTTACAATATTTCGAAATTACAAATAGTTTTAGAGAAAAGCTATATCGACTCATGTTATCCTTTATTCTCAGTGTATAAATAAGTATATTAGTTATCTTGGCCATTTAATGTAGATCAAAATGTTGATTAGTAGCACAGATTTGAAATAACGATACTAAAAAATTCTTCTCTTTAACGATACTAAAAATCTTTCGTTTAAGTATTTTTGGGCAAGAGAATAGTAGGTAGTCTGTTGTTTATAATTTCTTTCGTTTAAGTTTTCTGTTGTTTGTGTCATTTGTTCAGGTGTGTGTTTTTTAAACAATTGGAACATCCTTATTGGAGCTACGAAAATGTGGGTTGCATTAAGGTTTCAATAATTTTCACATTAGTAATCTTAAGTGCTTTGCAAACATAGGTACATTATATGAATAATTCAGTACTTAAAGCGGGCGAAGCCGCGAGCGGGTCGCTAGTTGTTCTATAAAAATATATCAATAGAAGCTTATTTGGTACGTGTCTGAATTTAAAAATGGATATTTGATAAACATTTATTATATTTAGGGTTCCGTACTTTATAAGGAAAAAAGGGAACCCTTAAGATCACTTTGTTGTCCATCCGTCCGTCTTCTGTCAGTCTGTCAAGAACCTTTATCTCAAGAACGGTTGGAGATATGGAGTTTAAATTCAAACAATATACTCAGGTCTACAGTCCCTTGATTTCATGAAAATAAACTAAAAAAAATATGGCCGTTTGTATCGCAAAACCCGCGTATTTCGACACTATATTGGGAATAAAAAATAGATTACTTCCGGTTGACCTAAAAATGATCTATGAAATTTGGCAGCTAGCATCTAAAGGTAGTAATTGCTTAGAAAAAAAACAACGCCCTAAAAGGGGGACAAAATGAGGTATTAAAGCTGCTAGTTCAAGTGAGGTATCTGATGAAAGAGCTTGGTGTGCCTATCACTACAGCTAAATCATAATATGAACAAAATTATAAAGATTAAATCACACTAAATTAAATTGAATCAATTTCACGCTGTATCCCGCACACAGCAGAGGGAACTAGTGTAAAGATACTCCGTTCCCCACTTTCCGCCGAATTTTGGTGGCATTGCGTGCTGAGTGGCGAAACTTAACTCCGCGCTTTGCCTCTACACTTTGACGAAATGGAAATATAATTTTAAATAAATATTTCATTTCCTCGAGTAGGCATCGAATCCACAGCCAGTCGTGTTTACAGTCACACTTTGTGCCAATGCACCACGACTGGCATCTATAAAATCGTGACTCATAAATAAATTATTATTACTAGTTCTATAATCTTACACTAGTTTTTTTCTAATGCTAGATAAACGCTGTATTTATCTTTTTATAACCTTATCTTAAGAGATGAGGTAATTAATGTTACATTGATAAGATGTTCACGAGATAAATGTATATAGGTATATTTTTTTTAAGTAAAATCAAATTAAATCAGCTTCACGCTGTATCCCGCACACAGCTGGGTAGGCAGAGGGAAGCCAGTGTTAAGACACTCCGTTCCCTACTTTCCGTCGAATTCTGGAGACATTGCGTGTTGAGTGGCAGAACTCAACGCCACGCTTTGCCTCGACACCAGAGCGAAGAAATGGAAATATAAATTTAAGTAAATATTTCATCTCCTCGAGTGGGGATCGATCCCAAAACCAGTCGGTATTACAGTCACACTTTGTGCCGCTACGCCACGACTAGCCTCATTTTTTTAAGTAACTTATAAATATGATTAATGGAACACTACATCTAAATATTTCATGATATTTATATATTTCATGAGATTTATTTTATCGTCCGATTTTTTTTTCGGAATTTAATTTTACTCCCTAAAATCTTTAAGAGATATGCTAATTATGCTCTTAATTTAATAAACAGAGAAAACAAGTGAATCTATTTATAAAATATAAAACTATTCAGCACTTTTATACATTTTTTTTCCTTATAGGTACTTAAATACGTTTCCATTCCACGGTATAGTATAAGGTAAAATTAAATTTAACGATCTACGAGCATGTTATTTTTATACCTACTTCCAAAGTACACCAGCGATTAAAATAAAACAGATTTTCTTTATACAATATACCTAAAGCTTGTTTTTTTAGGATTCCGTACGTCAAAAGCAAAAAAACAGAACACTAACAAAGTGTGTCCGTCTGTCAATATCATCTATTTCGGATCACGTGGAGATATCACGCTGAAATTTATATTAAATGTTCAAGTCTATGATTCCTTAGAGCATAGAAAAATTTTTGCTTCTAAATCAACGAAATCAAAAGATATCTATTGAAAAAATTATTACAAACTTATAATAGTTAATTTCGTGCAAAATAAGTGAACACCTCCTAAAACTAAGTTGTACTTCTCATTGATTTACAATTCTAAAATTGATACAGAACCCTCGGTGGGCGAGTCGACTCGCACTTGATCGTTTGTTTAATATCACGTTTTTCCCGTTTATATGTGTAAGCGGTGGAATCTAATTTAGGACACTCCGGGCACTTTCCATGTAATTTTGGGACATTGCTTGTTGAGTGGCGGAACTCAACGCCGCGCCTTAACTTTCTAGAGTGGGGAGAATAAATAATTTGAACTTACCACTCACACTGTTTTAAAAAAATAATCGTCGGAGATATAAAAAAGAGTTTATTTTAATTATTTCTAATATTTGGAGACATTTAAAAAAAACCTTTTTCTATTTTATATTTGTTCTTTGCACGAAGTATGAAAAAATGCTAAATATTGATATAGCTATTAGATTATTACACTTTCAACACAATATCACGTTTACCTAATACCATAAAATCAGTATTTCCTACACTTAAGTTTATAGTAGATGTTAAGTATTAAAAACTTTAAACCTTGTCGTTGGTTTTATCTAACAAAGTCAATGATGTATCAGCCTTAATTTCCGTTTTCTACCTTTTTATATGAGTACCTTTGAAATTCTTTAGTTCTTTGAGGCCAGTCGTACCACACAGGCACAAACTTATGACTGTAAACGCGACAGGTTCTGAGTTCGATTCCCACTCTAGGAAATAGAAATATTAAATATTTTCATTTCGTCGCTATGTTTGCAAAATTAATTCGGCGGAAAATAGGAGGAGCGTGTCGTAATACTAGGGTTTCCAGGTTCCCAGGGAACCTCTGTCTATGTCTTGCTATGTACGGGATACAGCGTAAAGCGAAAAAAGTTTTTTAATCGAAATTAAAATTATTAAATCATTTAGGAAACGAGTTTCCGACAAAGTACACGAGGTAAGTGAAATATTTATTATTTTCATTTCATCGTTCTGGTGCCGAAGGAAAGCGCGGCTGAGTTCCGCCACTCAACCCTCAATGCCTCCAGAATTTGGCGGAAAGTGGGAAACGGAGTGTCTTAACACTAAGTTAGCTGAGAAAAAAAAGATGTAACTAAAAAATCACACAATAACATTAGGTAACGTTACGCAAACACAACATTTTGTATAGAAATGTATTTCACATCCGGACGAACCCAGGGCCGGCCTCAGCCAACAATGATGCTATCACAGCTTATATAACGATTAAACGCTAATATACCGTAATAATTCTTTATTATTTTACAATAGAACGAGATGATGGTGTGGATTAAATATCATGTTAAAATTTCATGAGAACACATCGTGGTTATGATTATAAAATGAAAATATTTAATATTTACAATAATATTTTAATTTTCTTCGCTCTGGTAACGAGCCTAAACGCGGTGTGGGTCTCCGCCACTTTAGAACGCAAGTGTCTTAATGGGAACGGAGTGTCTTAGCACTAGACATCCCAGGTTCCCTCTGCCTAACCTTCTATGCGCGGAATACAGTGTGAAACTAAAAAAAAAATATTTTCTGCATGAAGCTGGATAGTCATATATCTAAGTAGTATTGAGATATTTCGCTCTCTACTTGTCATCTAATTTCCGAGACATAACGTATTGAATGGCGCAACTAAACGCAGTGCCTTGTCTCACCACAAAGTAATTTAATAATTGATAGCAAAATATTTATTTCGAAAAGCATTTGAATCTACGACCAGGGCTTAGTCTTTACCAGTCCATTTATAGTGTATATAGTCTCCGAATAGATCGCGTGACCAGACATGCAACTATAGATGTCGTAATTGCAGGGACGGGTCAATTAGCCGTTTATCTGCAGTACACATCCGGCGGCGATCGTTTGACATTATAGACAATTTATGGCACTTTTTAATGATTCTTATATCTAAAATAAATAATTCTTATTCAGCTTCACGCAGTATCCCGCACACAGCAAGATAGGCAGTGGGAACCTAGTGTAAGACACTCCTCGACAAGACGTTCCTCACTTTCTGCCGAATTCTGAAGGCATTGCGTGTTAAATAGGCATAAGTCAACGCCGCGTTTTGCCTCGACACCAGAGCGAAGAAATGGAAATATAAATTTAAACAAATATTTCGTCTCCTCGTGTGAATCGAACCCACAACCAGTCACATTTTTTGCCGCTGGCTAGTGTTAAAACACTCCACTCCAAATTTTCCGCAGTTTTTTTAATTTTGGAGGCATTGGATATCGAGTGACGCAACTCAACGCCGCGATAAGTTTGTTTTAACACATGGTTCAACGACGGTGTTGGAAACAATAGCTATGTGCCGTGGCCGTGTATAAACATTTGACAGCTCCTCAAAACATAGCAAAGGAAGTTTAATTTCTTTTTTGGGACTTCTAACGTCAGTATAAATATTGACGGTAGAAGTCCCAAAAATAAATATTTATGTATAATAATATATATTTTTTGTTTATATAATATATTGTTTTATTTCAATTAAATTTTAGTCCACTCTTAATCATGGAGAAACAAACGCATTTTATACTTAATACCTTGTTAATAAACAACAACAAAAGATTTCTTCTAGACAACATATCCGATGTTAAATATAAAATATACCTTATCTGTCGCCAAGTCGATGTTATTTTCACAAATGAGATTCGAACCCACAACCTCGACATTCGACTACGCTTTAATGTTCCATCGGAACAATAAATATACCATATTTAAATCTTAAGATTAAATTATTTTTGTATTTATTTCGTATTTTTAGATTCTACTCCATAACATTTTAGGTCTCTTTGTAATAATAAATTAAATAAAAAATACTTATTAAACCCACGGATTACATCTTAATTTTATTATTATATCCAGACATTAACTTTATAATTAAAAGGGTTATCAGTGTTTATGGAATTTTTAAGACACAATTATAAAGTTCTCATAAAATCCATTAAACTATATTTATACTTTTTAAATTTTATTGGTTATCGATATTTTCGTGAACGGTATTATATTAATATCGATAATCAACGTAGAGTTGAAACTCTACGTTTTCCTCTTCCAAAGGAGACTAACATCAGTACTTATCAAGAAATTCCTCAAGAATTCGGTAGAAAGTGGGGAACGAAAGTGTCTTAATGGGAAAGGAGTGTAACACTAGGTTCCCAGGTTCCCTCTGCCCACCGTGATATGTACAGGATACAGCACAAAACTAAAAAAAATTGAATTAAAAACAATATTTAAATGTACCTATATAAAATCAATTTAGATATGTCTATAAATTCTTGTTTCTGTTAAGGAAGTGAAATTTAGAAAGCTGCGTGTTGTAACGAAGCTTATCTTCGTATGTGAATCTAAATAAGAGCTGCTATGGCTGGGTTGTATCATAATTATTCAATATATTCATAAAATTATATAGGTATATGGATTAGGAATATGCATACAATCTGCTAAGACAAATAACGGTGTTATGTACCGCCAGTACGAAATTGTGCGGAAAATGGATGGTAAAGTGCCTTACTGCTAAATTAAGCTGGTGCTAAGACACTCCGTTCTCATTAAGACGAAGCGCCGTGTTGTTTGTTACTATAGCAAGAAAAAGTAAATATTTAATTTCACCGATTGAGAAACGAACCTATAACCATCGCATTTACAGTCGCGCTTATGCCTCTGCTCCACGACGCCCCTTGAGAAATACATGAAAAAATAACTATTTTAAATCAGATTAATCGTGTTTCAGATTAATAATGTGGCCACGGGTTTACTATAAAGAAAACAAATATATTTGAAATGTAGTTTCGAAACTGTATTTACAAACAAAATATAAACGTTTAAAATAATTTCATTTTAAATCAATATGTAAATGTTTAGATATCATCGTGACGTAGTTGTAAATTATCTGATTGTACACACAACGGTCAAGGATTCGATTTACATTTAGGGGACTGACTATTTTTAAAAAGATTTCCGTTCCACAGTTTGATAACGAAGTTTTATTTCGCAGCAAGCAACACGCGAGGTCAATGCGGGAAGATGTATGACCTTCCACTTCCGCTATTTCTTATAAATACGGGTTAGAGGAAGTACTGACTAGTGAATTATTGTTTTATGTTAGTAGTTCCTAACCTTTTTTGTATTTTTTTAAATATGCAAGAACAAAAAATACACATACAAGATACAGTAATAATTTATACTTACAGGGTGGAAGTGTCAGCAATCCTTTTACGGAAACAGCTTACAGGGTAAAATATTTTAAACCTATACCTAAAGAAATTAATCAAGATACATCAACAGTTTAGATGTAGGATTTTTTTTCATTTCACGATGTTTATCCATACCTGTATTTCATGTGACGAAGTTACGCATAGATACCAATAACGTAAACACATACTACTACAAAAATACTACTAAAGGTTGAACAACTTTGAACTTTGCCGCCAATACCCACGACTCGATTTCGGAATGAGGCGTATGCCGCGGTTTCCTTTTGATAGGTTTATGGCTGCGTGCGTCGTACTTGACGAATGGCGTTATATTTTACAACGATAATTTTATGATTTATGATGTATAAAAATCACTTTCATTATTGGGAAAAGAAAAATATTGTATTAGGCTTTTATAGAGTAGGTTAAACTGTGGTTTAGTTTAAAGTGGTGCGGACAAAAACACTCTGTATATGCTCAAATAATGGGCTCTTCACGTTCTCCTGATATTGGATACACGACGAAAGAAGATAAAAAACCTACTGCTGTATTTTTATTATCAGTCTAAAGAAATAAATAATATCAATTTTAACAATTTTTACGTGATAAGTCCACACTTAGGAATGAAAAAATATTTGTTGATACCGTCTTAGGATCGGTGCCCAAGATGAGCTGGTTCAAATCCAGCTGCATTATTTTTTTAAATATTTTTAACGTTTAAATGAGTACTTAAATAATAATATTTTTTTTATTTAAATATTTTAATCTGTCAGTATCACAGAATTTTTCAAAGACAACATAAATTTATTAATAATAAACATAATAAATTGTATAATATTCACAGAGTTTATAATGCTCGAATAGACCGCATTTAAACCGCAGAGTTCAATTATAAGCTAATTTATCATCATATTATTGTCCAGTTACGCTATATAACGACACTATATTAAAAAGAATAAAGATTTTCTTAAGTCTTATATACAAAACAAGTCAGGTAGGCAAAGGGAACTTAGCGTTAAGATGCTACGTTTCCCACTTTCCTCTAAATTTTTAGAAGCATTACGTATTGAGTGGCGGAACTTAACGCCGAAAATTTAAGTCTTATATGTGTATTCATGTATATTTCCTATAATATTTAGCACATTAATTATTTTCGATATATTTTGTTTTGTTTTGTGTTTGGTAAATTAAATATTGTTATAATTTTTAAATAGTGTTTAAGTGTTATTCTACATTTAAGAAACAATAATATTTTTTTAGAAAACGTATAATAGTTTGAACGTAGCGAGATTTGAACCCGCGTCTTTGCAAACCGTCCAAATCTACTCCACTTTCCAACAGAATTCGAGACATTTTGTGGCGGTACTCAACGCCGCGTTTGATCTTATCAGAGCCGCGAAATATAAATAGTTCATTCTCCCGATTATGATCATAATATCATCCTACATACAACCATTGCGCTGTGACAATATCTATATCCGAAGTATCTCAAGACTAGATCCTGTAACTACACCGAAGTAGAGAAGAACCACTTTTAAAGTAACGAAAATAAAATGTAAAAACTGTCATGTAAATGCTTATTTAGAAAACGTATAAAAATTTGAACGTAGCGGGGACTCGAACCCGCGCCTCCTGGAAACCGACCAGGTACCGACGTGGTCGGTTTGCAGGAGGAGCGGGTTTCTAAATAAGTATTTTTCTTTCCTAAGTGTGGATTAACACTTTGAAAATGTGTAAAATGTCACGTAAATGATTATTTACTTAAACAAGTACGAAGCTCAGCTAAAATAGCATCGCTTGTATGTTTGTCACATATGCCCATATGTTTGCGATCAACGGCCTCGTGCTCGTTCCGATTATAAATATTAATTCTTATAGTAGAAATATTTATTTTGCACAGTGACACATCATGTGGGCCTGATAGGAGGACCGCAGTGATTTATTTCTCCGTTATTCTTATCTAAGGCGCATATTTATAATATGGATTTTAATATTAATCCCTTTTGCAATCATATTAAACTGTATGGGATCTGGACAACATCTGAATTTTATTTTGTTTTTCATATCAAAATTTCATAAAAAAATATTAGGGTATTAAAGTTTTTTAAAGACGAATACCACTGTATATTTGTTGTTGTTAAATAATAAAAATATAGAGTTAATCGAGATAACCTCTAATAATAATAAACATTAAACTGAATTTTCACTAGGCAATAGAAATGTCTATTATGTAACAAACAATCATATCGAAATGTGCCGCGATGTGGACCTCCGAAAAATTGATTTTTGTTATCATTTTCAAAAAAAGAAAAATAAAAAAATTAAAGTAAGAAAACATAATTAAAGAAATATATTAAATATTGATCATTAATTATCATATAAATAATAAACACGAATGCTTTACTAATAAAAGTTTTTGCAAAAATTAATATCAATATGACAAAACATTATTATCTGTGGAAATGTTTTAAATGTCATAATTGTTTGTCACAACTGTACTTGACCCTCGCGTCATCTCAAAATAACGATGTTAATGAATATTATTTTCATAATTATTTTTAATGTTTCGATGTAATGTAACATAATTTTTTAGCTTACTTTTTTTTCTTTTTTCTCTACAAGTAATGTCTTTTGGTGACCTGAAATTTACATTATACATTAGAAAAGGACATATTCTATTATAATATAATTATTTAACTTCTACTTAGACTTCAATATTTTTAATGTTTTATTTTTCATATTGCAATTTGTTTTTTGCACAAAAATTGTTTATTAAAGAAATAACTTATTTAAAAATCTATATGTATTTATGAATAAACACTTCATTATTTCTGATATAGGCACAATGGCGACATCACTATTAAAAAATACTTTTTAACCGACTTCTGTAAGAAAAAGAGGTTATCAATTCGACTGTATTTCTTTTTATGTTTGTTACCTCAGAACTTTTTACTGGGTAAAACAAACAGGCTTAGTAATTCGATATTGTAGTAAAGTTGTTGTAGCATTAACTTGACACCGACTTCAAAATTATAAAATCTTTTAAAATTATTTTTGCTTAAAAAAGTCAAAGTACGTTTTACGTTATGTAAAATTATTTTTTACATTTTAGTTCGTTGTTTGAAGTCGGTTTTTCTTTTTGTTAAAAATAAATTTATTAAAATTCGCAATTTGCCATAGAAGCAGAATCTATAATTGTAAAATTGTATTTTGTACAGTAATTTTTTTGTCACTTTAGATAATTATCATCATGTGTTTTTACTTATTTTGCTAATTTATTATACTTAGGATTACGATTATATTAACACGTGAATTTAAATAATCTACGTCTAAAAACAATTTAAGACAATTTTACAGCAATAATTTATAATAATTTATTATTAATTTATTTTTATTTTTGGGTTTTTTATCTTTAAACATCGCTTGGAGCGGTCATATGTGCAGAATATGTAAATTAACAGACGTAACATACAGACTTATGTTACCATCGTGCAAGAAAAAAAATGATACTTACTCGTTATTGTATATTTTTTTTACATATTTTGAGACTGAAATCCATTAAAGTGAATATAAGCGTAAGTAATTATTATACGTTTCGTTGCAACTAATTTTGAATTGTACGGTTTGACGTTTGGAACATTATATTTTACACCAGTTGGTTATCGATACCCAAGGACTTTCGTTGTCTTTTGCTTGAGGCTAGTCGTGGTCGTCACCCTTCTAAGGTTGCGGGTTCGATTGCCACTCGAGGAAATGCAATAATTAATATTTTTATTTCCTCGCTCTGTTATCGAGGAAAAGTGCGGCGTTGAGCTCCACCACTTGACACGCAATGCCTCGAGAATTCGGCGGAATGTAGGCAACGGATTCCATTCCCCACATTCCCTACAAGATAGAGTAGAGCTGAGAAAGAAGCTACAAATAAAAACGACTTTACTAAAGTCAAATTCAATTGAATATTAATCATTTTGTAAACAAAGTAATTTCAATGTAATACAAAAGGCTGAAGAATGATATAAAATTGTAAACATACGAGTATGTATATACATTTGCGTATTGCAATTTAACGACAATAGCGACTATAGCGTGTAACACGAACATAATATTATGTGATGACTTCTATGAATTATAAATATTATATATAATAAAATATATGTATATGAAGGTTAATAACTTAATTTATTTATTTATAAATCATTTTAAGAATTTTCTATTTTGTTTTTAAATATTTTTATACAAATATGTAAATATTACATATAGTATATTATAATATTTAGGTACGATGTACTTACAAAGTTATAGAAAAAGTTATAAATTTGGAATAAACCATTCAGATCCAGTACTTTATGCACGCAGATAACTAATGCTTTTGCATTAATTTAGTTTTTATGCCTATCAGGACAGCCAGAGAGGGCGAAGCGCCAAGCGCTAAGATTTCTGCATAGGTACCTCTTTTGCGTCGTCCACTATCATCAATCTCCACATACATGGCTTTCAAGGTTCCCTTTTTTTGAATCATACATGACCTTCCTCCGGTTATATCAATACTTTGTTCTTGAAAGTCAACCAAGGTCTCCCCCTGACTCTATTACTTTACACTCCAAATATTATTTCTTTTGGCTTCTTGCTGTATACCGTACATAGTAGGATAAACAAAAGGTACTGCAGGAACTAGTTTTAAGACTCTCCGTTCTTATTAAGACACTTTCGTTCCCCATTTTCCTCCAAATTCTGCGGGCATTGCGTGTTAAGTGATGGAACTCAACACCGCGATTTGCCTCGATGCCCGAGCGAGGAAATGAAAATATTGAATACTAGAGGGCGCGCGCGGCTTCGCCCGCTTATTAGGAGCTAATTCTAAAAAAAACACGAAATACGTGTTCAATAAAATATTTTTAACAGTCTGAATGTAAATTTTTATAAAATCGGTGGCAATTTAAAGGTTTTTCCATATAAACTTTCAACCTCTTATTTGAACCCTTAGGGGGTGAATTCTTAAAAAACATGAAACACGTGTTCAATGAAATATTTTTAAGAGTCTGAATTTCAAATTTTATAAAAATCGGTGCAGATTAAATTTTTTTTCCATACAAACTTTCAACCCCTATTTAAACCCCATAGGGTTAAAATTTTTCAAATTCCCTTCTTAGTGGATATCCAGAATATGAAAATAAACATCTGCCCAAATTTCACGTTTCTACCATCAGCAGTTACGGCTCTGCGTGCGTCTTACCTCAGTCAGTCAGCACAAGTCCTTTTATATATATAGATTTCATTTTCTCGAGTGGAAATCGAACCCACAACCTGTCGTGTGTACAGTTTCACGCTTCTGCCCTTGCGCCACGATTGGCCTCAAAATATTATGAGTTAGTAAATACATAATATATTATAAATTTAAAATATTATTCTTTTTTGTCTCAATATTTGGTCGGTTTTGACCTGCCACACCTATAAATCAGGATAGCGATGAATGGAGTGACTTAGCACTTATAAACCTTCCTTGTACCTATACAATAATATGATATAGTTTTTTTTGTTCCTTTATAATAATACCGGAGACGCAAGACAAAAAAATTAGACAATATCGTAATATAAGTAAACATCATGAGTTCATTTGTTATCGAACAAGTTTGGCTGGGATCAATGTGATGTAAAAGTATTTTTAACACCAGATTTAAAAATGAAAACATAGAGAATAACCGATTCAACAAAATCAGTGAAAGTTCTTTGCTGAAGATTTTTTTCTATATTTATTGTATACCACACATAGCGGAGTTGGCAGAGGGAATCTGGGAACTTAGTGTTAACACACTTTCATTCCTCATTTTCCGCCGAATTACGATACTCCCAATATTGCGTGTTGATTGGCGCAACTCGACGCCGCTCTTTACATCGTAAACAGAACGAAGAAATTAAAATATTAAGAGTTTCATTTTATCGTGTGAGAAACGAAGCACACAACGTGCCTTTATATCTAGAAACTAATATATTTTTATTATTTGACTTTTTCATATACTTATAAAATATTTATTTTGGAGTACCGATTTTGCACCATAGCTTGTACAGTTGGCGACCTTATTTTCCGTGTCTGGATAATAAACAAAACAGATATCTCTTTTTTCTTTTTCAATTTACGTTTACTTTTTAAATGAAACTATTTAACTGGATTAATCGGGTATATTTAGTAAAAGTCGTATATACGAACGCCACCTTTGTT
>JAATLQ010038264.1:62451-87584 GCA_013421005.1 Heliconius erato x Heliconius himera
ACCAGTAGCCATAGCCGCTAGTCTCCAATAATTTTCTCTATAGTTCGTCCATAATTTCTTACTATGATATGTACTTTATTATGATAACTTTTTGCATGTGTTAAATTATATATAGCATCATAATAATATACGATACATTAAGTACTGCAATTTAATTTCAGGTATATATATATACACCAAGTAGTTATGTTTAGAAACGTTGGTTTTTTTCATATATATACAAAATGTAATATTAAATTGCGTATTTACCGAGATTCTAACTATAAAAATTTGGTTCAATATTAACAAACACACTACGTCTACGTAATTAAAGAAAGGAAAAATATAAAATTAGCAAAAAAATATAAAATTTCTGCACACGAACACAAACGGAGTGGAATATACCATAATAAACACAAACATAACAAAAAATAACACGGTTTGTTAAACAGTACGCTCGGAGAGTTCATTTAATTTAAAATAAAAATTAGTGTTACCAGTTCAAAACGAAATAAAGCGCGTTTAAAAGTATGTACCTGAAAAAGAGGTTAAGAGGTGAGCTGACTGTACTGCTTTGTGAGGACTGCCTTATACCGTTGTGGTACAGATAAATGTTTTTCTTTATAAGCAGAATTATATTTGAGGCCCTTGTAGCGTAGTGGCATAACGTCTGACAGTAAACACAACAGTCGTGGGTTCGATGCCTACTCACGCAAATGTATTATTTTTGATTCTACGCTCTGGCAGCAAGCAAGACAAAGGATGTCGTTGAGTTCGTCCACTCAACTTACAATGTTTTTTTATACTGAAATAGTCTTGTATTTGATAGGAGGCCAGTCATGGCGCAGGGGCTTAAGTGTGGAATTATAAACGAGACTGGTTGTGGGTTCGATTACCAGTCAAGAAATTCAAATAATGAATATTTTAATTTTTTTCGCTACGGTGTCAAGGCAAAGCGCGACTTTGAGATCCATCACTCAACACGCAGTGTCTCTAAAATTCGGCGGAAAGTGGGGAACGGAACTTAACACTAGGTTCTTTTTGCCTACACTGATATGTGCAGGATACAGCGTTAAGCCGATTTTAATATACAATATATATATAGAATATATATTAAAACAGAATATACTATTATCCAAAGCTTAATCTCGCTTCAATAAACTTAGCAGGACCGGGCGTTACAAGCGTTCCTTAGTATGCATTTGGCTATAAGGAGCTGAGTTAAGATGGAGTTAATCATGTTAATTGCTGGAATTTCACATTGTCATATTATGTTTAAATACGTAACTTATTTCGTTTTCATCTTTTTAACCGACTTTAATAGAAGGAGGTCCTCGATTCGATATTTTTTTATAATTTTAAAGTTGGTGTCAAGTTAATGCTACAACAACCTAACAACAATACTAAGCCTGTTTATTTTACTTTTTAACCACTTCAAAATTATAAAAAATATATTTAACGATTTTTGTTTCATTAAATCCAAATACATTTTACTCTAAGTTAAGTAAATTCATTTTTTACTTTTTAGTTTACTATTTAGGATCGGTAAAAAGCTACTTTGTTTGTGTAAATTTTTTATATATTTTTAACTGACTTCTGTAAGAGGAGGTTTTCAAATCGACTGTATTTTGTTTTGTTTATCACGTCACAACTTTTGACTGGATGAACCAATTTTGATGATAGTTTTTTATGAAAGCTAGTGCTCCTTGTGTGGTCCCTTATAATTTGGTCCATTTCTAACAATAGTATCTGTGAGAAAATATATAAATCTTAAATTTGCATTAGCTATGTGCGCGACAAATGAATGAATAACTCAATATCACGCCAACCGATTCCGATGATTCTTTTTTTACTTCAAGAATAGTTTGGTGAAAGTTTGGTTAGGTTCTGATTATGGGATCCGGTTGAAATTGAACAAGTTTATTGTAGTAAGGTTGTTGTAGCATTAGCTTGACACTGACTTCAAGTATAAAATTTTTGTTCAATTATTTCTGTTTAACAAAATCAAAGTATGTTTTACTTTATGTTAAGTAAATTTATTTTTAATTTTTTACTAAACAATAAATGTTTGAAGTCGGTTTTATTTCTTAAAAAATATTTTTTATAGTATCTGTGTTAATACTACATTTTATATTTAAAGGCCCATAGGGAATGTAAAAATATATTAATCATTCGCATATGGGTTAGGATGAGGAACATAACGTTCTTCACTTTTTGCATAAAATCGACATTTAAAAGAGGCGTAAAATAGTGGCTTTTGTCACTGCGTTTCGCGTTGGATAGGGTGGCAAATCACAGCCTTGCCTTTAGCAAACGCGAGGCATATCATATCTGGGCTGAGGCACTCAAAGAGGAAGTATAACCGAGCGAGTAGGCACTTTAAGAAACAAATTGCCGGAGCAACGTACGGACATATCGCCAAAATCGCTAAGAATCGCTTGAGAGCTACCCGTCCGGGACTCATCAGTTTTGGGCCTCCTCAAAGGCTGAACTTGGCAACTTTAGTCAGCCTTCGCTTCCGCCATTACGCAGTACACAGTAAATAGTATCTTGGTCCATACGGCTAAAGAGAAAGCCGATCTGGGCGCTCTCTCCTTCACCTCAAATCCTCTATGGATGACCAGGAACATTGGCGCCAACCATATCACGGTGCCAGAGCACAATATCTCAACGTTAAGATCAGCCATAAAGCTATAAGGTCAGCTCCGTCTTCTTTGGACATTCACAAGTCGAGTGGGCCAGGTGGCATGTCTCCTTTAGTACTCCATTCATGTACTCCTGAGCTGATACCGGGGCTAACGCGTTTGTTTCGGTACTCTTATTAAGTGGGCGTTGTCCCAGACTTGTAGAGGAGTACTCTCAGCGGCTCCTTATCGCCAGCTTTTTCACTGGGCACACCATCAAGGGCGCTGTCGACGATTTTTGCTCGGAATACAAACTCGCTGGAGTCCCCCAAGTGCGCTGTTACTTCTGCATGTCAATGTCATGTTAGAGGTTTGTAGCATTCATTGCTATGCAGATAGCATAGCACAGTAGATGCTGCTTACTTCGGCCGCGCAAGTCTTTCTCGGAAAACGCTAGACAGTGCCGAAATAAACTTGTGTCTTCTGATGGGGTCCTTCCACGCGCCATGGAACTGTGACATGGCATACCTGCGGCAGTGTTTCCAGGTCAATACGATATGAGTACCTTAAAAAAACCCGTCTATCTCTACCTTAAAGGCCGGCGACGCACCTGTACGCACCTCTTCTGATGTAGCACGGGGTCGTGGGCGGCGGTGATCACTTACCATTAGATAACCCATTTTTCCACAAAGAAAATCGTTCTATCAGTATCGTACAGACAGACACGATTCATTACAATATGCTGATTTAAAAAAACATATATTTTATTAGCTTCACACTGTAAAACCAAGTGTTGTTTTACTAGAATGAGATTTTGAAAAAAAAGTTATGGTTACGATTTCTATTGGAGGAAATGAAATATTAAATATATGTATTTCCTCGCTCTGGTAACGAGAATTCGTCGAAAAGTGGCTAACGGTCTCAAGTGCCTTAATGGGAAGGGAGTGTCTTGGCACTAGACTCCCAGGTTCCCTCTATCCAATGTGTTATCCGTCGGATATAGCGTGAAGCAAAAAAATCTCTTCTTTTTGAAAAGATAGATAAATAGCAAAATCATCAAACGCCCTTATTTGATCCAGCTCACCTGCAAGCTGAACTGCAGCTACTATGAACGGTGTATGGGTAAGTTTGGAACTAGAAAGTTAATTGAAGCAGAAAGCGCTACTATAATATGGCTATAGATATATTATCTGTTAAGAACGTTTAGTTGGAAACAAAGTAAACATAATAGATGTTTGTTGGCTAAATTTGAAAGATATTTTCAGAAAGAGGAGGCTGTTAATCTAACCCGATTTTTTTTCAGCTTCACACTTATTCCCGCATTCGATAGATCGATGGAACCTTGTCCTAACTGAACAATCCGTTCCTCACATTGCATCCAATTATAGAGATATGCAAGTGACAGAACTCGATCAATGCCGCGCTTTTCTTGTTACCATAACGAAAAAATAAACATACGTTTATAATCCATCTGAGTGGGAATTAAACTCACAACCAAGGACCAAGGACTAGTCCTAAGCCTCTTTTTACACATTTCACAAATATTTTACAATTACAATCATAACTTCTCATTTAATTATGCACAGATTTTTTTTAAATCTTGAAGTTATCCTAACGCAGGGACAGCATCCGATGGTGGTTGTGGATTCTCATGTAGGATTTTTTTCACTTTGAAAATCACGGTGTTAGGTTACGACACTTAATACGTAATGCCTCAAAAAATCGATGAAAGTGTCTCAGCACAAGGTATTCTCTGCTTACCCCAGTACGATGATGTATACAAAGAAAAAATATCTTCAAAATAATACATTTATATTATTTTGAATAACATTAAATTAATCTAAATTGTTTTAAACCATTTTATTATTTATATATTAAACTAACTTCAGCAATAAACGATATCAACTGAACTGAAACTTTGTTCTCTGAGAATTTTCTCCCAACTTGTAAAACATTGCCCTAATATATTTCAAGTTTAAATAGTTGTATGGTAAAATTTGTTCGTGCGTATATTTTCAAAATAGAATTTAAAACCCATTTCCTTATTATTGACTAGTATCGCTTGTGGTTTTGCTCGCATAGACTATATACTAATACAAGTACATGTGGATAGCTTCAAAAAAATTAAAATTTTCGACGTACGTTACAAATCTTTGGTGTGTTGCTTTATTTTTGGTGCTTTGGTGTCTTTATATTAATCTTTGGTGTTATGGCTAGGAATTAATTATTTAACATTTAATTTTCTCCTTTGCAATGGAACGGAACGTTCAACACGCAATGCCTTGAGAATTTAGCGAAAAATGGGGATCGGATGTGTCTTAATGGAAACGCAATATCTTAATACCAGTTTCTTCCCTGATATTCGGAAAACAGCGTGAAGCTAAAAAAATACAGCTATAATTTCACTATTAATATAAAGCTATAACTCAAAGTAAAATTGAATTGTTTTTCAAACATGAAATATTAGGGTCATCTATCAATTGTTTAGATAAAAAAAGACAATT
Source organism: Heliconius erato x Heliconius himera (assembly GCA_013421005.1). NCBI lineage: Eukaryota > Metazoa > Arthropoda > Insecta > Lepidoptera > Nymphalidae > Heliconius > Heliconius erato x Heliconius himera. Next base: position 67,559 of record JAATLQ010038264.1, read on the forward strand.
TTGATTAGAATTTCAACACAGGTTCCGTAGTCCGTAAATGTTACTGTATTTTTAAACATTTTTAAAATGTTATTCGACACTTGTGAAACGAAAATACTTGTCAACTTATATAAATTTGAATGTAGCGGAATTTAAACATACGCCTTTTGGAAATTTCGAATCTTTTTCTAAATAAATATAAATAGCTTTACTGTTGATGATAAGTTATTAAAATAGTTTTGAGTGAATCATTCTGTAAACACGATGATTGTCAGTTTTTCTCCCACTCTAAAAAGATTTTTTTTATTTTTTTCCTCTCTGGCATACCAAAATATGACTGAGGTTTTTAATTTCTTTAAAACGAAGAATAAAGTGTCTAGGTTTTCTATGCCTACTCTGCTACTTTTACAATAAAACGTGATTTGATTTGATTTTAAACGAAATTAATTAAACTAATGGATACTTGTACAGTCGCGCTATAAAGGCAAATACAACGACTTATCATATATCAAAATCGGTTTAGAGGTTTTACGGTTACAAGGGAGTAAAGAAACGGACGTACATACATAGATACACGCTAGAAACGTAACCTTTTTTTACCCTCCTTTTGGGCGCAGCCAAAATTTAGTAAATGAGATACAAAATTTAATAAAAATATATTTCTTTCTAATGACATCATTGATTTTTGCGTTATTACACATTTTAAACGAAACTGTAAAGTGTTGGAAACATCGGGTATCCCAAAAAGTATACACGATTAATATTGTACAAGATTTTTTTCATTTAAAATATAAATAATAGATATATTGAATTGTACTAAGTAGGAATTGAAATACGAATAGGAAGAACCTAGACCATCCTATGCTTACAATAAATTGGAAATATATAAAATATTTTTCTTTTCTTCCTTCCACTCAATTTTCGAGATATAGTGTTTAATTGTGGACCTCACCACTGCCCTTTGTATTAGATGCCTGAGTTAGGATTTGAAAATATTTTACTCCTCCAATTGGAAATCGAACCATAACTATTTAAAATTACAGCTGTACCTTTGCGCAACGACGGCTTCTACAACGTGCTTGTTTCATATATTAATTTCGGCAACAGCGTTTTGTACCTTTCAATACGGTACCCTAAAAAGTATTTAATCAAAAGCCTACACAACCAATAAATTATTTGAAATCGTTGAAAAAACTATTAACTTTTACTACCATTCATCATATCGCAGAAAAAATATATGTGCTTGAAATAAATTTTGGTTTATAACTTTTGTAACAAAAGCACAACAAATATGTGTAAATTATATGATACTATTTTATTATTGTGTACTTTATATAATAGATAGATATTTTTTTATCTTCAGGCATCTTTCACGTCGAGGCCATTCGTGGCGCAGTGGCACAAAGTGTGAATGTAAAACGGACTGGTTGTGAGTTCGATTTCCACTCGAGGAAATGAAATATTTAGTTAAATTTATATTTCCATTTTTTCGCTCTGGTGTCGAGGACAAGCGCGGCGTTGAGTTCGGCAGAAAGTGGGGAACGGAGTGTCTTAACACTGGGTTCCCTCTACCTAGCCTGCAGTGTGCGGAATACAGCGTGAAGCTAAAAAAAAAAGAAATCTTCCACGTTTGAGGCCATTATGGCCAAGTGAGACATCGTATAACTGTAAGCGTAATGATTGTGGGTTCGATTCCCACGCTAGGAAATGAAATAGTTGATATTTTCTTTACTAGGAGCGGTTTCCTCTGCCTACCTTGATATGTACAATGTGAAGTTTAAAAAAATATGTCACATCACACTAAGAAACAAAACGAAGCAAACCTCACGAATTAGATAAAAAAACCTTACGTTACGATAGCAATAAATATATTTTAAATACATTTTTTTCCTACTTATGTGTGTTCAATCTGGTTAAATAAACTGGGCTACGGATAGCACATCTGGGCGCCACAAATATAATCAATTTGAAACTATATTAGAAACTAGCTTCAAGTCTCACATGGGAGAAAGGTAAAGATTTCGCTATTATTTATTGTTATTTTTAAAATACCTATAATACATTTTTTTATCAGCTTCACACTGTATTCCGGATGTAGTAGGGTAGGCAGACGGAGCCTAGTGTTAAGACACTCCACTCTCCACTTTGCGTCGAAATGACACTAGAACAATGAAATGAAAATATTATATTATTAGCAACGATGAGTGGTATATGCTCAGACATGTATATATTTTTATATACAAGTGAGGTCGTCGTGGCCCAGAAGCACAAGCACTCAATCCAGCGAATAAATTATTATTTATTAATATTTTTATTTCTTCGCTCTGGCAGCAAGGTAAAAGCGCGGCGTTGGGTTCCGCCACTCAATAAGCATTGCCTTTGCTGAAAGCAACACTTTCCAAAAAAAATTTGACATGTAAGGCGCAGAAGTCAACGATGGAAAAAAAGTAAATGGTTCATAGTAAATGGTTCATAGTGGTATATATATATATATATTATTCATTATATATTTATATTATTCATTATTTCAAAAAAATCGATTTGTATCACTGGTTATGGACTCGATATCTACTCGAGGAAAAGAAATATTTATTTTAATTTATATCTTAATTTCTTTGCTCTGGTATCGAGGCAAAAGCGCGGCATTGAATTCCACTTCATACGCAATGCTTTCACAATTGAGCGTAAAATGGGAAACAGAGTGTCTTAATATTAGGTTTCCTCTGCCTACCCTGCTGTGTGCGGGATACAGCTTACGATTAATGTGATGTGGCGTCATACATGTATAGATGTCTGTCACGAAATTTTGTAATTTCAAGGAAGTACTTGGTAAAAGCAAATAAATAACAATAACTTAAATATAACTAATCATTCCCTTCAGATATAATCAAACCCATAACCACTGCATATATTCAATATCTTCATACTGCGCCACCATGGACACAATAAATTTTGTTATTTAAACTTAACTTTACTAGCATATTTAGTCTACACTATAACCTGTCTGGCAAGTGAGATAGGGTTAGAACAATAAGTGGCATTCAAGCGAAAACCAGATAGCACAAAATTAATTTATACCGGGCTGAACTAAAGGATGCACTTGGATATCGGTGTAACTTTGTCGGTGCTGGCTACTACCATCTTTGTATGCAAATATTATATTTTGTATGTAATATGGAGGCTTATTTTGAAATATTGTATTTACATATACCGATCTTCACCTCAGGTTTACGTAAAATGCAAAGGGAAGTCTTCTGTTATATTTTGTTGAGTGGCGGAACTCAACGCCGCGCTTTGTTTTTTTCTGACACACACGTCACACGCTTGTGCCCATGCGCTACGACTGGGCTATTTAAACTGGTACCTAGCGAAACAGCGTCGTCCGTCGTCGTCACTAACCTCTTTGTCATGGTTTACATGGACTTCCTTCATTATTGTCAATATTGTGTTTTTAAAGGTTCAGATTAAGTCTCTCTCTGCAATATTACATATTTAACAATGAACCAGCAAAAATCTTTTAACATTAATTTTATTCATAATGTAGCTGACTGAACACCGTAGTCGTGGAATTCATATATCAATCATAAAAAAGTGTTTTTTTTATTATTTCAACATATGACTTAGCTACAATTTCTCTTTGATTCTAAGACGGTTAACACGTGGTATGTATTCAAAATACAGTACAGAACCAAGTGAAGGAAGACGTGGGAGATGCGAATCTATAATAAGACAAGGCGTTTAACACCACCGCAATAAATAACGTAAAGAATCAGTTTGTAGAAGAAAATTCTAACACAAATTTCTCTTAAGCAGGCTTATGGGTAACTTTTATGAGTCGCTGTAGGACTATAAAATAACAAAGCTGGCCCATAATGTATTGTTCAGAATATACATTATAAAGCGGCCAAATATGGTATGCGGGTAAGCGCGGTTTTATCGTTTCACTTAGATTTTTATTGGTATAACAATTTATCGCTAGGAAGGTAGAAAGAATATATAGAAGGTAGGAGAGTTGTGGCGCAGGGGCAGGAAAGATTGTGGGTTTGATTCCTAATCGAGGAAATTAAATATTTAATAGTTTCATTTCCTTGCTCTGGTATCAAATGCCACTCAACATAAAATGCCTTTAGAATTCAACAGAAATTGGGATTCTATCTTAATGGCAATGGAGTGCGCGGACGGAAGTCATAACTGAAACCAAAAACAGAAAGAAAGATTATATCTGCCAAGAAACAATATATATTTTTAATCCGCTTAACGGCTTAACTGGGAAAAACTGTTAAGAAAATTAGCGGCGTTTCGACTGAAATCGTTTAATGATCTCTTTGTAATGGCCGTTTGTAGTAGTTTTTTTTTTATTGAAAATAGATCAAAACCAAACCTTTTTTTTTCATTTATTTTATCTATGTACAGATTACGTCTTAAAGTTTGAATAGTAGTACTATACCATACATCACTCCGGGCTTAGTACCAGGTGGCAGCTTAACGTCATAATAATTATAATTTCAACCGGATCATATAATCAGAACCTAATTAAATTTTCACCAAACTATCCTTGAAATGTATCCTTTCCAATAAAAAACAATCATCGGAATCGGTCGGTTTGATATTGAGTTACTCATGCATTGTCGCGCGCATATCTATTGCTAATTTAAGACTTATATAATTTTCTCATACTATTGTCAGAAATGAATTTAAAATAATGGAACCACACGGGAAGTGGCTTTCAGATAAAAAAAAATCATCAAAATCAGTTCACTCAGTAAAAAGTTCTGAGGTAACAACATAAAAAAAACAGTCGAATTTATAACCTCCTTTTCTTACATAAGTCGGTTAAAAATAAAAGAAATAGAAACTACAACCATATTTTTCAACTGGACTTCCCCGTTGAAGTACTATGAAACTACAGGTCTTAAAGGACAATAACGCACTCTTTGATCCTCTGATAATACTTGGGGTCGTGGACGTGATCACCTAGTCTTTTCCATAAAAAAGTCCACGGTGTCTCAGTACACAACAGTGTTTCATTGCAAGCGTTTTGTTCGTAGATTTAATCCCTTATTTATATTTCTCCGCTGTGATAACAAACAGTGTAGCGCTAAATTCCAATCAAAAAACACCATTTAAATATTATAAGTTTTTATAACTTTTTTTTGAGATCAGTCGAGGCGCAGGGGCTCAAAGTGTGACTGTAAAACCGACTGGGTTCTATCCCCACAGGAGGAGATGAAATATTTATTTCAATTTATATTTCCATTTCTTCGCTCTGGTGTCGAGGCAAAGCGCGGCGTTGAGTTCTGCCACTCAGCACCTAATGCCTCCAGAACTCGACAGAAAGTGGAGAACGGAGTGTCTTAACACTAAATTCCCTTTGCCTACCCTGCTGCGTGCGGGATACAACGTGATTTAAAAAAGTATATGTAATAACGACAAAAACATCAACACAAACACTATATTACACAAAATATTGAAATGTAGGCTTCCGTTATGTAATTTTGTGTAATATAAGTTTTTGTGTTGCCATAATGAAAAAACTACATAAAAGCCTCGTAATACAGTGTCCTCATTAATATTCTTTGTCAAACATATTACCACTTATTATCCACAAAGAGGCGACACAAAAAAAAATGTAAGAGTATAATGCCATTAATGTCAGCTATTCTGTTAATGTAAATGCATACACTATGAAGATGTAGTGCGAGTTCGAATACAGGCATTACTAAATATGTCTATATTTAATATATTAAATACATAATATTAATTGAAGATTTTAGAGGCCACTCATGGCGCAGCGGCACGAGGTGTGACTGTAAAACCGACTGGTTTTGGGTTCGATCCCCACTCGAGAAGATGAAATATTTACTTAAATTTATATTTCCATTTCTTCGGTCTGGTGTCGAGGTTAAGCGCGTTGAGTTCTGCCACTCAACATGCAATGCCTCCAGAATTCGGCAGAAAGTGGGGATCAGAGTGTCTTAACGTTAGATTCCCTCTGCCTACCCTGCTGTGTGCGGGATACAGCGTGAAGCTGATTTAATTTTTTAATATTGATTCAAAAGTTCAATTTGAAGCCGCAGTGGCGCAGCGCAGAAACAAGGATGCGACTGTAAAGGCGACGATTGTTATTTCAATTCCCAATCGAAGGAATGATCAACAATTTCATTTTTTTGCTCTGGTGACGAGGCAAAGCACATCGTTGAGTTTCACCACTCAATTCGCAAGAATGTCTTAATGGGAAAGGAATGTTCGATTATGAATTATATATTCTCACTTGGTGCCAAATATCATAACTATAGTTTCATGGGAAGTACCCTTAGGTTTTCCGTTACAACATCCGCTTTTGAAAAAATATATTTAGTTTCACATTTTATATAATGAAAATTAATGAAAGCCATAAATAATAGAGACTAGTCGTGGCGAAGAGGCACAATTTATGACTGTAAAACCGACTGTTTGTGGGTTCGATCCCCATTCAAGGAGATATAATATTTATTTTATTTTATATTTCCATTTCTTCGCTCGGGTGTCGTGGCAAAGGGGGGCGTTGAGTTCTGCCACTTAACCCGCAGTGCCTCCAAAATTTGGCAGAAAGTGGGGAACAGAGTGTCTTAACATTAGATTCCCTCTGTCTACCTTGCTGTGTGCGTGACACAGCGTGAAGCTGTTTTTTTTTTAATAAAAGCCGGTATGAGTAAGTACAGAATACATCAAAGTGACTGCTACATGCGGGTGCGAAAAGCTACAAAATGAATTCATATGACTCCTTGAATTATTTATAAAAGGGTCATTATAGGAGTACTCGTTTGTATATATTTATTAGGGTTCTGTCCGTTCACTAAAAGGTTATTATAAATAATAATAATTATTTCAATATAAAAATAAATAATTGAAAAAAATATATATGACTATAGGTGTGGTGTATATGGCTAGCCACACAAACACACACAATATTGTTGTCAATACAATATTGATAATAATATTTTACAATATGGCTCCCATATATTATTATCCCATATACTACACTAAATTATTGACAATATTTTACGTTTCAATTTTAAAATGGACAAAAAGAAAAAAGCCGTTGTTTTATTTAATGATTTTAGTTTAATTACAAAAAAAGGCAATATTTTTTTTATCAAAGACTGGATAAGAAAAAAAAACTGAGTTTAATCATTTCGATATTAATAATTAAGTACAACTTATAGAGGTCCTTCGTGGTACAGGGGCACAAAGTGTGACTGTAAACGCGACAGGTTGTGGCTTCTATTCCCGCTGGAGGAAATAAAATATTTAATATTTTCTTTTATTCGCTCTGGTTTTGAGCTAAGTTTGGTAGCAAAGCGTAACGTTGAGTTCCACCACTTTACACGCAATGCCCTTCAGAATTCGGTGCAAAATGGGGAACATGACAAAGGTATTGTTTTTTTTTAACGAACCACTGCTTAATACCATGATATAGAATATTAGTCCCTTTATAAATAAATAAAATAAATAAATTAGCTTCACGCTGTACCCGCACACAGCAGGGTAGGCAGAGGGAACCTAGTGTTAAGACACTCCGTTCCCCACTTTCTGTCGAATTCTGGAGGCATTGCGCGTTGAGTGGCAGAATTCAACGCCGCGCTTAACCTCGACACCAGAGCGAAGAAATGGAAATATAAATTTAAGTAAATATTTCATCTGCTCTAGTGGGGATCGAACCCACAACCAGTCGGCATTGCAGTCATACCTCGTGCCGCTGCTCCACGACCGGCCTCTAGTCCCTTTATTAGGGTAATTAATGAAATTATATCCTTAGGTTCCTTCTGCCTACCCTGCTGAATGCGGCATAACAGTGTGAAGCTAACTTACTAACAGAGGATGATTTAAAAAAGTATATTTTTATCGTAAATATCGAGCAGCTTTTTTAACGCACTATTTTTCTTCACTGTGTCGTGATATGCTTCAATAGATGTATTCCATAGCTCTGAGTAAGTTTTCTATATTTTAATAAACTCTATAAAATATTCTTTTCCGTGGAAGTAGTAATATCTACATTATTTTCGCTATTTACACTATTTTCGTCGTCTATCTAGAATAAAAAGCATTATCGTCCGCCTCCTTTAAAGTCTTGTTTTAACCAAAATATTGCCGCGCGCCAGCACACGACAATAATATTGACAATAACGTGCTGTGTAATTCCGGCCTAGAATAGAATCATCCTGGTACTGGTGGTGTAGTAAGAGGTGACTAAAGTACGTGTGGTGGAGTCACGTCGCCAGCAATGGCAAAACGCATGGGCAGACTCGACCGGATCATTACCACCCCCGACATTTAAAACCGGTCGTAAGTAGTGGCTTTATGCCACTGGGTTTCGCATCAGGTAATGCCGGGCTCCGGCGCCCAACCCTCCTTAAGGGCCGGCAACACACCTGTAGCCCCCCTGATGTGGCACGGGGTCACGAGTAGCAGTAATCACTTCCATCAGGTGACCCGAAAGCTCTTTTGCCTTGTCGTACGTACGTAATACGTACTTTATTGACAATATTATTGCGGCCAGGTTATGTCGTTATTGTACATACTTCAATTAATTTGGATTGGTCAGCTTACATAAATAATTTACTTGAACTTTTCTATTTTTAGTGTTCCGTACCTTTAAAAGGTAAAAAGGGAACCCTTATAGGATAACTTTGTTCATCACATCCCTGTTTCAAGATCATTTATCTCGAGATTGTGTGAAGGTATCAAGCTGCTTCTGAGTCAACGCAATCATTAAGCAATATGCAAAACCTATAGCGTACATCTCAATTCATATATTGTTAGCAAGAATATAATCAGAAATATCTTAATAAAATGTAAATAATAATATTTTCTTAAATCAGCTTCACGCAGTGTCCCGCAAAACATCGGGGTAAACAGAGGGAACCTAGTGTTAGCAATATTACATCAACAAACCTATCCCTATGAAATCTCCTTTAAAATTTTCAAAACCGTTTAAGCTATAAAGAAATATCTTATATCATAAAATAAACGAAAACTTCACTTTCTAAACACAAAAGCTCAACCATAAACCCGCTTTAAAGAAGCTTATTTTATTTGGCAAGTTAACTATTCGATCCACAAACCGAAGCGTAAAGTTTATTTACCCGTAAACTTTTACACCTCGCGTAATATTTGATACATCCAGTACGTACCGGACGCGGGCAGTTTCAACCGGATAAAACCGGATGTATCCGGACACGACCGACCGTAGCTGGTGCTTGCCGCAAAGCAATTAGTTTATGTCTCCGATGCACTTATGTACGCATCGACATTTGGCTTCTGTGGGACGGCGATCTTAAACGGAAATCACTCATCAACATTGAAACAATTACTTTTGTAATTGATGACACCGGTCTCACGGACCGGGTTGATGCCAAAACTTTGAAACGCGAGTTTACGGTGCTTATGGTTATGGAGGGAAATAATTGCGGGGGATTTAAAATGAGGTATTCGAAACCGCATCACGCATCGATGGCGAGTCAAAAAGTTAACCAATGGAAGGTTAATAAACAAAGTGAACAAGGTTGGACCCAGGTGAGACCCATGAAAACAACACAACACCATCCGAGAATTGGAGTAGGAGCTATTAACTACTACGATTGAATTTTTCTTTTATACGGTGTTTTAAATTACAATTAAACCAGAGTGGTTATCGAAATTACAATTAAACCAGATATTTTTTAAATTTTTGGTTAGGCACAAATTTTTCTATAATAGCACCAAAAGCTATTATAAAATTTAGAAAAAAATGCATTAACCTCATTATCATCTCCAAATATCTGCACCCATTCACAGTTTAAGGTTCTTTATTATTAGCCTATTAATTTAGCCGATTTCATGAATATCTTTATGAAAATTTAGCTTCAACGATTCTTGATTAAATGTAAGGTTTGTTTCAACAACACCCTACAAATGAAATATCTGCATCCAGAAGAGGATGTAACTGGTCAATGTTACCGAGAGTTGAGTAACTAGGACGGACTATGCAAGTTGGGATATAGGACAGGGCCAGATCAAGTATTCTGCCTTTTAAAGATTGACATAAACTTGGCACCTTATATTTGCAAGAAGTATCATTCAATAAATTCCAATGCAAACTGGCTGAAAGCTGTGTGCTTTGGTGCTCAATTAGCGTGTATGTTAGTAGTATAATTCTATACAATCGTATTTAAAAAGAGAACTGGACAATAACATATTATTAACTCCACTAAAAACTAGGTAAACAAAGTTAAAATAAAGAAATTATTTAACGTTTTCAGTGAAATCGGTTTCATCACTTTTCTCAAAAAGCTCTCAACTCTGCCATTCATAATCCAGACATGCATATTCTAGCTTCTTTCACTCTCTTTCTAGCTGTCGCGTGAAGAACCTTGTTCATGGGATTCATTTCATCCTTGTTCATGAAGAAATTCCAGACATGCTATTAATTGCATAATATTAAAATACATATTTGTCGAGATTCTAACTATATTTGAATTAATATTAACAAATGCTCTATGTCCAATACAAAATTAGCAAAACCTTATAAAATTTCTACACGCGAACACGCAAGCTATTTCGTTGCGTTTGTGTTCGCGTATGATAAAAAATACAGAGATAACAAAAAATAACACGGTTTATTACACAGAAAAATTAATTAATATAATTAATTAATTAAAAATTAGTGTTACCAGTTCAAAACGCAATAAAGCGCGTTTAAAAGTATGTACCTGAAAAAGAGGTTAAGAGGTGAGCTGTACTGCTTTGTGAGAACTGCCTTATACATACAGTTCCAGACAAATGTTTTTCAATATAAGAAAAATAATATTTTAAACGATTGTGGCGCCGCTATATAATATCAGACAGTAAACATAACGATTGTGGATTCGATTTCTACTCGGAAGAAATTAATATATTCAATATTTTAATTGCGTTGAGTTCCGCTACACGAAAACGCTACCTCAACATTTCGGGAAGCGGCTTGCGATTTCAAAATTTTTATGAGAGAAAAATTCGCCATTCGATTCTACCACTTATTCCATGTATTGAAATGTATAAGAATGAAAAGAAGACTGTTTTTACGCTAGTGTTTCTATGTATACCCAGCTGAGTGCAGCCAATGAGCCAAACCAAATAAAAATTAAATAAAATTAAATTAAATTAAATCGGTTTCACGCTGTATCCCGCACACAGCAGGGTAGGCAGAGGGAACTTAGTGTTAAGACACTCCGTTCCCCACTTTCTGCCGAATTCTGGAGGCATTGCGTGTTGAGGGGCAGAACTCAACGCCGCGCTTAACCTCGACACCAGAGCGAAGAAATGGAAATATAAATTTAAGTAAATATTTCATCTCCTTGAGTGGGGATCGAACCCAGTCGATTTTACAGTCACACCTCGTGCCGCTGCGCCACGACTGGCCTCAACCAAACCACCAAATAAAAATACATGTTAGTTTTTGTTTCATTACTGCAAGCCTCTCTCACAGCGTGCATTAGATTAATGAACCCAGCGTAGTAGCCGTGACAAACCATTACGGTCTCCACTTTCATTACATTAAGAATTATTTGTAGTCAAGTAACGTAACCTAACACGGTAAAAAAAATATTTGCTCAATATTACATGCCACACAAATATATATAGTATATAGAGTATGAGGCCACTCGTGGTGCAGGGGTGTATGACTGTAAACGACGTTCGATCCCTACTCTTGGAAATTAAATATTTATTTAAATTTATATTTTCATTTCTTCGTTCTGGTGTGGAGGCAAACCGTGGTGTTGAAATCCACCACTTAACACGCAATGCCTCTAGGCATGTAATGTCTTAACAGTAGGTTCCCTCTGCCTGTCTTGTAAAGTTGATTTATATATTAAAACAGAATACCATCATCGAAAGCTTAATCATGCTTCAATAAACTTAGCGAGACTAGGCGTTGTGAGATTGCCTTTGTATGCATTTGGCTTCAAGGAGATGAGTTAAAATGAAGTTAATCATGTTAATTGCTTGAATTTTTTTGTTTTTATCTTTTTAATCGACTTCAATAGAAGGAGGACGTTCTCACCTCGACCTATGCAACTCGACAACTTTACTAAAAGATCAATTTACTAAAGGCTGTTTGTTTTATTTGGTACCTACTTCAAAATTATAAAATATTTATTTAATGTTTTTTGTTCTATTATATGTTCAAAATACGTATTACTTTATAAAAAGTTTTTTTTTTTACTTTTTTGTTTACTGTTTTTTTTTTTTTGTGTAAATTTATTTGTGTAAATTTAGAATATAAAGAAATTATTACAGTTTCATGTATGTTTTTAAATAGTTATGTTAATATTGAATTCTATATTCAAACAATCACAGAAAGTAAAAATATATTTATTAGTTTTATATACCAGAGTAATTATAGAGATCATATCATAATTCTTAAATTTTTGTCCAGTTTCAGTTTACCAGTACCATACAGTCAGACATCCCTTATATATATAAAATTGGAATTCTAATCTTCTCTTTCACTAAAACTTTTCAATTACAGGATCGAAATAAATCAAAATTATCTTTTTGGCTAACAAATATCTATTATATTATTTTGTTTTCAACTAAACGGTCTGAATAGATAACATATATAGTAGAACTTTCTGCTTCAATTAACTTTCTAGTTTCAAACTTTCCCATACACCATTCATAGTAGCTGTAGTTTGCAAGAAATTGAGCTGAGCTGGATCAAATTAGGGCGTTTGATAATTTCACTATTCATCTATCTTTTGAAAAGGTTTTTTAGATAAACACAGTATCCCGAACAAAGCAAGTTAGGCAGAGGGAACCTGGGAACCTAGTGTTAACATTCCGTTCACAATAGGACACCTCCGTTCTCCATTTGCTGCCGAATTTTAGAAGCTTTTAGTGTTGAGTGGCAGAACTCAACGCCTCGCTTTGTCTCGTTAACGGAGTTATAAAAATATTAAATACTAGCGGCCTGCTCGCTGCTTTGCCCGCTCGAATTACATGATTATTCATTTAAGAAATATATATATTACAAACAGCCTAAATTATTAATAAATTGATTTGGATAATTGCTCACGATATTATTTGTAAAATAACTTATATCAGCTCCTGTACAGTTTTTAAATTAGTAACATTATTAGTTAAATATATAATTGGTATACAGAATATACATAGAAAGCACGTTTTTAGGCGTTTTTATATAATCTATAAAATAATCAACATTTTCGGTCAAGTTCAAGTCGTACTCATGCCCCGAGAGTTTTAATACCAGTTTCATGAAAGGAGATACACCAAAAGAATAACTAATTAAGTTGTCATTTTGTATCCATTTAAGTACAGATTAAAATTTGTACTTAATGGTTTTTTCTGTGACACAAATTAAAATAAGTAGTCAATTTTTGAAGAATAATTTTGGAATTTTCCTTCATACGTGCCGTAAGTTTTAACTTCTTAACAAATTTCGAAATTGTATATCAACAAGAAGTACCCTATAGTTATGATAGAAAATGCGACAAAAAACGAAGCATAAACTCTCATATTTCATCGTCATTTGATTGCGATGATTTAGAAAATAGATTTTCGTGCTCTAAGGGAATATAGACTTGAACATTGAGGTATCTAACCTTTAACCGATCTTGTACAAAATAGTCTTGACAGACGGACAGACGGTAAAACAACAAAGTTATCTTATAAGAATTTTGAGGTATGTACCCTAAAATACCCTTGGCACATACATACATGCAACATACAGGTGCAATAGTGCAATGTCGGTACGTGTCGCTTGTAAGTTATGAAATAATACTGCGGGATATTTTTATAAACAGTGTCAGAGCATTTTTTCTTGAGACACAGTTTTTAGAGGTTGCTACCAAAAGTGATTTTTTTTATACGTTTCTTAAAAAAATATTAATAACATAAACGAACGAACGGACTGAAGAACCTATTCAAAATATTTCTTTGAATATTAAGTCATTCTTTATCACTGTGTTAATTAAGAATTAAGCTAGACTGTTACGAAGGTAATCTTCACCAACAATTCAATTTAGTTTACTTTGTTGTTAGTACTATGAACAATTGTACTTTAAAAACGTAACGTATCATAAGTAGTCAATAGATATCATTGCGTATGTTTCTTTTTTTTTCAAATATAAATATCTTTAAAACTTTAAGTACATTATTTTTTGATAGAGTGTAGCGGTAACCTTTCCAAACTATATTTTTTTTATGCACAGCTCCATCTATTAAGATCCCATCGCAATTAGTGATAGCGTTACGTGTATGAAAGAAAGTATCAAGATTCGTTAGTACCTACTATTTTTGTCAATAGATAGCGTTACTTGTATCGATTTTTTAATATCTCAAATATTAACTTCTTGAAAACTTAAATACTTATATCTTTTGATAGAGTGAAGCGATTACAATGAAATAAACACTAAAAGCTACTTTGATTTATTTGTAATTTTTATGTATAAAAGTTGCTTCAATTTATTGTGTACTTTTTACGTGATACGTGTTCACAACAAACAGACAAACAGACAAAAAATCCAAAAATGTTGGAAATGGATTCTGTTAATTATCCTTTAACACCCTGGCTAATTTTTTTTAAATATTTTCAACGTACAGAAACGACTTTTCTACAGATTTATTATAAGTATAGATTTTATTTCCACAATTGGGAATCGAAACCAAAACCTATCGTGTTTATAGTCACGCGCTTGTGTCCCTGCGCTATAACTGGTCTCAATATATCACCTATTTTATTTAAGTTTAAATATTATTTTAATATTTATATATTAAGCTAACTTCAGCAGTAAGCGATATCAAGTGGAACTTTGTTCTCTGAGAATTTTATCCCAACTTGTAAAACATTGCCCTAATATATTTCAAGTTTAAATAGTTGTATGGTAAAATTTGTTCGTGCGTAAATTTTCAGGAATGTAATTTTGTTGTTTAAAACTCATTTTCTTATTTTAGACTAGTATCTCGCTCATGGTTGTGCTCGTATGGACTATATACTATATTAACTACATGAAGATGAGTAAAAAAATATAGTTTTTCGACACACGTTAGGAATCTTTGGTTTTTCCCATGACAGTTATTAAAACAGAGTCCAGTTTTAAGTGACACTGACTGGAAACACGATGCTTGTAGGTTCGATTCTCAGCAGAACTGCCTTCCGAACCGGTGGTAGCTTATTTTTTTGTTATATGTTCATCCGACGATTCAAAAGTGCTTATAAGAATTTATTTGAATAAAGAATATTTTGATTTTTTTTTTAAATTTTGATTCCCACTGTGGGAAAGAATTATTATCATATCTCCCCTCTGGCTTACCAAAATATGACTGAGCTTCGCAATATTTTAATTTCTTAAAATCCGTACTTCTAAATAAAAAAAAAAACCCTTATAAGATCACTTTGTTGTCCATCCGTACGTCCGGCTGTCGGTCAAGAGCCTTTATCTCAGAAACTACATTTAATACATTTACTTAAAAAAAAATAGAGTACTCCCGGTTGACCTACAATTATGAAATTTGCCAGATAGTACTTATTGGGAAAAAAAATAAAAACTATACATTTGTGGTTAAATTCTAAAAAATAACAGCTTTAAAACGGATCTTTTGCTTTTTTCAACATTTTGAACGAAATTGCAAAGTATTATATATATGAGGCCAGCCGTGTGACTGGTCGCGTGACTGGTTGTGGGTTCGACCCGCACTCGAGGAGATGAAATATTTACTTAAATTTATGTTTCCATTTCTTCGCTCTTGTGTCGAGGTTAAGCGCGACGTTGAGTTCTGCCATTGCTTCCAGAATTCGGCAGAAAGTGGGGAACGGAGTTTCTTAACACTAGGTTCCCTCTGCCTACCCTGATGTGTGTAGGATACAACGTGAAGCTGTTGTTGTTGCAAAGTATTCAAAAAGCTATAATATTCAAATATACACAATTAGTCCAATACAAGAAACTTTTAACGTAGAACCCTTTCTTGTATTAAATGGAAATTGAAATGATTGCAATCTCACCGCCACACTTGAGAGTATCATCTAGAAATTGAAAATATTTTACTCTCCCAATTGGAAATGGAACCCACAACTGCTTACTACAGTTTCAGCTGTGCCGCTGCGCCACAATGGCCTCTACAATATATTTTCTTTACAAATTCATCTCGATAACAGGATTCTGTACATGTGAATACGGTATCCTAAAAAGTATTTAATCAAAAGCCTGCACAACAATAAATTATTTGAAATCGTTGAAAAAACTATTGACTTTTACTACCATTTATCATATCGCAAAAGAATATATGTTTATATGTAGGCATGAAATAAATATTGGCTTAAAACTTTTATAACAAAAGCACAACAAATATCTGTATATCATATAATACTATTTTATTATTGTATATTTTAAATCTCTTCTTTCATTATTTTTATGCATCTTCCACATTCGAGTATATGACTTTAAACGCAATGGATGTGGGTTCGATTACCACTCTATGAAATGTTTTATATTTTCTTTACCTCGCTCTGGTAAGAAGGCAAAGCGAGGCGTTACGTTCCACCACTTATATTAGATTTCAACATTTTAAGTCCAGTAGCTTTGTCTGTGCCTTTTCTGTCTTTCACGAAATAATGAAAGAGTAGTTCATTAATATACTAATATTAATATATTTATATATACATTTTAATATACAGGAGATTGATGGACTGATAGTTTAATCGATACAGGTAACAGAGAAGGTCATTCCAAACTACTTACGACCACATATAGGCCCAGCTTTTCATCGTTTTCGAGATACTGGCTATTAAATTATTAAATTAGCTTCACGCTGTATCCCGCACACAGCAGGGTAGGCAGAGGGAACCTAGTGTTAAGACACTCCGTTCCCCACTTTCTGCCGAATTCTGGAGGCATTGCGTGTTGAGGGGCAGAACTCAACGCCGCGCTTAACCTCGACATCAGAGCGAAGAAATGGAAATATAAATTTAAGTAAATATTTCATCTCCTCGAGTGGGAATCGAACCCAGAACCAGTCGGTTTTACAGTCACACCTCGTGCCGCTGCGCCACGACCGGCCTCGCTATGGCTATTAAAATACTATTACAATTAAATGGTCAGGAACTTTAAACCCGACTGCAGCGATCAAAGGAGGGTTATGTTTTCAGCGTGTATGTATGTATGTCCGTTCCTTTGTTCCCTTTTATTCCGTTACCAGTGAAATGATTATGATAAATAATGGGGCCGTTCAAGTATTACGTAAGCACGGTAGGGGGCCGGGGGGGTCTTGAGTTTGCTTATTTTTGACGTTTTCAATGAAATATTTATAAGAGGATTGCTTATTTTTGATGACATAGGGGAGAGGGGGTCAATAATTGCAAAAAAACTGCTTACGTAATACTTGAACGGCCCCAATAGTAAATAAGGTAGGTGAGCTATGTAAGGCCCAGTGCCTAATAAGGCCCATATTTTAAATATCCAAAACTACAAAGTTAAGCGGATTGAGCTCTCGTCGTCGAGTGTCTAATCATAAATGGCCGCCGTATCCATAGCAACCGCTGTGCTGTGGCGAACCTGTTGGAACTTGTAGTTGATAGAAGGCAGCGCGAGTGCTCCTACGTACATCCTTATTAAATTTCGACGTACAAAAACGTAAATATTTTCAATATTACTTAGTTAATTTTTGTTTTAATTATATATAGTGGTTTAATAGCTGTTGATTCATGTTATTTTAAAAAATTGACGGTAAAATTGATTACTATATTTTTTTTATTATTATTTTCGTACGAGATTACTATACTAACCTAGTAAAGCCCACTAGGAATCGACCTGGGCCTTATTATGGCTATGTAATATTAAAGGTTGTTTTATTTTCATATTTCAGTAGAATTATGGAACTAGTCAAAGAATCAGCATCTAAACCAAAACAAAAACGTGCAAATTGGTCCGAGAACCAGATCACTTGTGCTGTGATGGCTGTAGTACGGAAAATTCTTTCCCAAAGAGAAGCTGCTAGAAGATATAACATTCCACGAAGAACATTAAGGAATCACATAAAGACTGGTTCATTGGAAAGGAAATTAGGTCGATCGGCCACCTTAACACCAGAACAAGAAGAAGATATAGTGGGTAAAATAATATGCTTGGCTGAAGAATGAGAGATGATGAGAATGCCCCTAACACCTAAACTTGTTCGAAAACAAGCATACGTTTTTTGTACCAAAAAAAAACATACTTAATCCCTTTAATGATGCCTGTTTTACAGCTGGATGAAAATGGCTTAATTTATTTCTAAAACGGCATCCTCAACTAGTTCGGCGAAAATCCCAAATGATGAATCCAGCAAGGGCCCAAAAATTGAATACATTTATTGTCACTAAGAACTGGTGCTGCTACTCCTACCCCAAGCCAACTAAGTAAGGGAGCTTTTGATTTCAATAATGCAAACCACAACCCAATGCTGTCTTTTCATGCAGGAACTCCTGCTGTCACCTTTAATAGATCAAGCCAGCAGTACAAGAGCGAACAACTTTTCAAATACTCATTCCGACATCAAAAATCCTTAATATTAACAAAAGATTTATTTGCAATAAAAAATGAAAGCACGCCTTCTACGCAGCCAAAAGGAAGGCCAAAGACCATCAAAGATAGAGGTCAGAAATCTGGAGTGACTAGAAAGAAGCAGTAGTAATTAGCTGAAACTTGATATTGTCATGCTTGCAAAGAAGATAAAATGTTGCACATGAGGCAGTGTAGATTATGTGATGCCTGGTACCACGAGATGTGTGTTGGCCTTGATTCAAATGATGAGTTTTTCGAATGTCCTGTAGCATGCATTAAGAAAAATTAATTTAAAAAAATGTTAGAATCTTAAGAGCAATTACTGAAGAGTTTATTATAGTTTAGTAAATGCCAAGACTGATTCCTATTACTTAATTACTGTTACTAAGAAGTTCCTATTTTATTTTATTTAAAATGTAGGGTTTTTAATAGTTGTGGTTTGTTTCTGAAATTGGAAAACTAAGACAGACAACACTGTCATCTGGAGTATTTAATATCAATGATAACGTAATTCTTTCATATATCATAAGAAGGCCCAGGTATGGCCTTATTAAGGAACAGTGGTTTAAATAAGGCCCAGAAGTCACTTTTTTAAAAAGAGCTTATATTTAATAGTTAACATTGTTGTCTGAAACAAAACTGTGATTTATATGTTGACTATTGAATAAATGATTGAATAAACGCTTTTGTTTCACTTCAACACTTATAGGTTGTTTATTATACTTAGAAACAAATAAGGTGGGCCTTACATGGGCCAGGTACCTTAGTTAGATTTGTTTAAATAGTGCGAGTGTTACTCGATAAATTCATTAAGTTCATGAAGTTGGGTTTTTGTGTTTTTCACGGACTTGTTGTGTTTTTGTATACTTGGCTCCATTTAAACAAAAAACAACCGGTGAATTGTGATTCAGACTCGCTGACTGAGGCTTCAAATTTTTGGTCAAGGAGTACAATTTATTGAAGTTGACGAGAAATTAAATTTGCGGCAGTATGCACTCATTATGTATGACATGAAATAAAAATATAAGTATACTAGAGGGCGCGCGCGGCTTCGCCCGCTTATTAGGAATGAATTCTAAAAAAACCACGAAACACGTGTTCAATAAAATATTTTTTACAGTCTGAATTTAAATTTTTATAAAAATCGGTGGCAATTTAAAGATTTTTCCATATAAACTTTCAACCCTTTATTTGAACCCTTAGGGGGTGAATTCTTAAAAACCATGAAACACGTGTTCAATGAAATATTTTTAAGAGTCTGAATTTCAAATTTTATAAAAATCGGTACAGTTAAAATTTTTTTTCCATACAAACTTTCAACCCCTATTTCATCCCTTTAAAGTTAAAATTTTTCAAATTCCCTTCTTAGTGGATGTCCAGAATACGAAAATAAACATCTGCTCAAATTTGACGTTTCTACCATCAGCGGTTACGGCTCTGCGTGCGTCTTACCTCAGTCAGTCAGCACAAGTCCTTTTATATATACAGAT